>JAQFZB010000200.1:0-22245 GCA_034695165.1 Desoria trispinata
TGGGACCGTTTAAGAGACGTTGGAATTTGCAGCAAGTTCTTAAGAATGATTAAAAGCATTCATAGCAATGCCAAAGCAAAACTCCGAACGCAGTTTGGGGAGAGTAGATACTTTCGTATAGAAAAAGGCATTTTACAAGGTGAGACTTTATCACCCAAACTAT
This sequence comes from Desoria trispinata, assembly GCA_034695165.1. Classification (NCBI taxonomy): domain Eukaryota; kingdom Metazoa; phylum Arthropoda; class Collembola; order Entomobryomorpha; family Isotomidae; genus Desoria; species Desoria trispinata. The sequence goes on from JAQFZB010000200.1 coordinate 164, forward strand.
GGACTATCTTCATAGAAAAGATCATTCAAATATTAGCAAGGTGTGAAAATCCGACATTAAAAATAGGCAAAGCAGACGTTCACATACTTATTTATGCTGATGACATTATTTTGTTATCTAGTAGTGCTATATACTTACAGCAAAAAATAGACATTCTTAGAGAATATTTTGAACAAAATGACCTCTGTATTAACTTAGACAAATCAAAAATCATGATATTTCAGGCGAATAGGCGGAGACGATTGAATCCATGCTTCTTCTGGAAAGATCATGAAATTGAAATAGTCAAACAATACAAATATCTAGGAGTCGATTTTTATGCTACAATAGACTACCCCAAAACATGCAATCAATTTTTAGCAAAAGCTCGTAATGCTGCAGAACAAATTATAAAATTATTCTATAGAAGCAAACTAAAAACTATGTCAAGTCGACCTAAAGTATTTGACGCACTGGTAAAATCCATACTGATGTACTGTAGTTTTATATGGGGAATTGACTACATAGACAGATTCTCTATTTTTCAGAATAGTTTTTTACGAAGATTATTTGGACTACCACAAAAAACTCCAAATTGGTTTTTGAGACTCGAAAGTTCATGTGTACCCATAGAATTAAACTTTGTTAAAAATGCGATGCATTTTTGGAAAACCATTGTCTCTAGACCAAACAACAGCCTTATAAGAAATTGCTTCGATAGCTTAGTTGCCTCTGTCGATGATACAAAAATGAAACACATTTGGTATCGAAGCTTCAGGAATCTTCTTGTAATGTTTAATTGCGACAACATATTAGATAAGTTTATGGAACAGTGAAGCAATGAACTCCGTATAATAGCAATGAAGGATAGCACATCAATGCCGAATTATAAAAACATAAGAACACACATAAGACAAGAGAGTGTCCTTAATTTAAGTATAGATTTTAAAATGATTAGACTTATTGTACAACTTAGAGCCAATTTATCTCAATTTACGCATTATGGAGAAACGATTAAACTAAGAAGTATACAACATTCTTACGATCCTTTAATTAGCCCTATATGTGAAAGTTGTAGTTTTGGTGAAGAAGAAAATCTGTACCATGTCATATTTATCTGCCCTAGTTATGCGAAATACAGACACATGTACTTAAAATCATATATGCCAGTAAAAACGTAAGAGTTTCTGCCATTTCTTAACCAAATAAATGAAGAAAAAATAATCAAAATAAGTGAATTTATGAAATGTATTGTAATACTAAGAAGCTATTATATTGTTATATAGTTAAGACTTCGAATATATATATATTATTATTAAGTTATAGTTGATACAAAACGATTGTAAGAGCTCAAGCCACATCAATTCCTTGAATAAATATATCTATCTATCTATCTAAGTTAATTAATAATTACCAACTGGTGTTCTGTTGTTATTGGGGATCAACAACGTCATCCACACGGGATACCACGACCACGGTATTGGGGTAATTATTGACACGACAAGGTTAAGATCAGGTCCAAAGGTTAGATTTCCATTGCATATAAGATAATCTTTAAGGATCATAACCCCCGTCGTCACATATGTTACCGTAATAATTCCACAACCCTTCAACCAATCGGTATGAAATTTTACACACTAGTTTAGCATGATAATACAAAGATAATGTTTTAAAATGAGCAAATTCGGTTTAGCGGTTTTGAATGGTGGGACCCAACAGGGTCCCGCACCGCATTTATATGGAAAATCTTATCATCGCGATAACTCCAGAACGCGTTGACCGATCGTAATGAAATTTTGCACACGTAACTAATATGGGCATACGAAGGTTGAGTTCGAAGTTTAGCATCATGTCACATCTGGATAAACGGGTTCCCTTAGTAACCATTAGGTTAGGTTAAAAAATAACCTAACATATAGATTTTTAATTAAGAAAGGTTAGATTAAGAAATTATCAACAACCCTGGCTCGGGCTCCATCAAGTTTGCACTGCAGGTTTTTTATTTAATTGTTTTTAAACAAAAACACATTTAAGCTTCAAATGTTTTGTTATAAAAAATACTTAGTTACAAAATCTACGTACATTTTTTTCTTTTAGTGCTATAATCCCTTGCAGCAACAATTTGCCAATTTTCCTCACAAAAACCCTAATTCTAAAATTAAACATTATTTAATTTTCAAGTTAAATGTCTTTAAATTTAGATAATTGCATGCTCTCAAAATAGTTGGATTAGAATTTTGAATTTAATGTCAATGAAGTCATGAAAAATCAAAATGAAGATGTTTTTTTTGGTTTTTATGGATTTATGAAGCCTAATATGATGTTAGAGGTTTTTTTCCCATCAAAGCAGGCAGGAATTTGCCAAAGCCAACATTTAAGATCAAGATGATCAAAATCGGTTAAGAATTCGCCGAGAAAATCCATTTATAATTTTTTCAGGACCCCAGTCACAGCATATTTAGGTATTTTGGGCATTAGCAACATTTCATCGAAATGTTGCCCCCCTGCGTCACCTAAGAAGTATTTTTGGCAATAGCAACATTTCGTCGAAAAGTTGCCTCCCTGATTCACCTAAGCAAAATTAAGAAAAAACCTTTTTTATTATTTTGAAAAAAGTGCCATTTGAATTTTGTTCATACTCTGTAGAAACAAATCTCGTGCATCAGTCTTTCATAAAAATTACCAAAATCTCTAGGACTAGAATTGGTTCCTAGCCACCAAATTTTAAATTTTAAATATAAAAAAATTGAGGTTAAACGGCATATTAGAAATACCGAAATCACTCCATATCACTCACTCCACATTCTTTGACATGAAAATATGATGACGAATCCAATCAATTGTAAATTCTCGATGGCAAACGTTAGAATAAATACAGAGACACAACCGCTGTACATAACAAATAATGAAATTAAATTCCTAAATGAAATATAATCTGGTTTTAAATCCATATCTCTGATGATGTAACAATTTGAAAAATTTCTAGATACTTGATACTCATAGTTTGATCTCCATACTTCCCAAATCCTTTGGTTCCAAATTCTGTAAGTCTTTGAAAATCGCGAATGCAAGTTTCAGCAATATAAATAAAACAACAAATACCAACCATACATTAAAGTGTTATTTATAACTACCTCCACACAATCATACTTCCCTTGAAATACATTATGTTTGAGAACTGCCAACTCTTTAATTAACACATCGATACTTTTTTTGGGGTAAATTCGGGGAAAATGAATTTATCAACTCAGTAGTGGTAACATTTCCCGGATTTTCAATTGCATACGAGAGACTAGCGAGTACGGAACAGAGTAGCTAGGGGATTCAATCAAATAATGAAATAAAAGCAATAACAGAATAAACAAATTAACTGATACAATATAAACGTTACAATTCTGAAACAATTTTGTTGTTTACAACACATTATTGCGTATTCTGTATTGTAAGATATGAGGGGATTAGATGAATCCGTAAGCTGGTTGTATGCTTTCCATTCCCGTGCCTTTCTCGTTCCTTTCCCTTTGAGAATTATACATTCTCGTGACCATGCCTTTCTTTTTACCTGTATCGTTCCTTCAGTAAAAAATATAAGCTTAAAATATAAAAAATATAGGAAAGTATATATTGAAATATTCAATATTTCAAGTAGTTAGAATCCACTCGACGAATAATGAGAGATATGAGTTTTACTCTCCGTATAATAGTAGTGGATAGTTAGAGTTCACTCTGCTTGTAAATTAGAATGGGAGATTTTGATTGGTAAATAGCGTATCAGAATCAGTAGTGAGCGGTTTTTTCGTTGTCATAGTAGAAAATAAAGCAAAAATATAATAGATAAGTGTTCGATAGGTGAAATAATTAGAGTATCGTGATCAGTCGACGAGAGAAGGTCGGGATTATCGATCTCCTGACGCGGAACCCGGCGAAGATAGTTCAGTGTTGTGGAACCTTCGTCGAATAGGTATAATTGGTGTTATCTTGTCGCTGTCGACATCATTAGTTCTTGGATAGAGCTGGGTTTGTGTTTGCTTTGAGGCAATCTTTATAGTTAGTATCAGTAATTGTAATTATAGTAGAAGAAAAAGACTGAGAGTAGTTTTGGGTATTTTGGGGATCATATCTTACACTGAGCTCATTATTTGGGGACGCATGTAGTTATTAACTAATTATTGTGTGTGTTTTCATTGTCATAAGTCAATAATTAGTATCACTTCGGCATTGATATAATAACTTATAGAAAGAACCACGTGTGAGGATCTGGATAGATCCAAAAGTGACGTCTTTTGAGAGCCCTTAGGCGCATATTGAGTCAAATCATAGCATTAAAAGTACGTTTCGCACAGTATTTATCGTTTTTGTTAAAACTAAAAACAATGCGCATATGAGACTAGTCACTATTATTCATATCTTGGTAACAATTGTTAATGCTTTATTTTTCTGACCTGCATTCGGTATAACGTTAATCACCAACGAAGAGATTATGGTAAGCTATCTACATGAGTTCAAGCATCTCCATCTAAATCATCATAGTTTACTGAAGTAGTGCTCTCAGTTGAAGGTTAAAAGGTTTTTTTATAGTTTGATCTCACATTATTATTTATTATTTTATTATATACGTTTTTAAATCTAGAATAAACTTGAACTTTAATATGATTATATATTTTACATTCCAGAATTCGATAACCTTCAACTTGTTGATTGAAAAATGATAATTTTCCACCTGTGTCTGGTACCGCACGTGATAGGCTATTTATTTACCTTACGTAATCTTCCACTGAAATTATTTTCATTTGTTTGCTCATCCTGTAACAATTTTGTATCAAAAAGAAACAACTTGTTACAGCCCTAAGGAAGTTTTTAAAGCTATTCCTGCAAATCTACTCCAGCTAAAATATACGATAACAATAAAGGAAGTAATCCCATTTGTTGACTGATTCAAAATAAAATGATATACTTACTTCGCCTCTGATTGATGGTTTCGATGGATGGTGTAGTGAAGACATTATGAAAAAATGTCATGATCAAAACTAAATGGTTGTTTCATTGTGGTGCTATATTATTTAGCTCCTAAAGTCTAATTATTGACGAAACGGTTTTAGGGAAAAAAGCATGCTTTTATACAAACATTGCTGTTTAAAATGAAAGTACATGGAAAATAATCATATAAACAATTTATTGTAAAGTAATTGGTTTTTATAAACTGTATACAATTTTAATTTAAAAAAATTTTTACAAAATGATAATGTGAAAGCTTGTATTTTAAAATTGGACCATTCACTCTTTTTGCCCCCTGCTTATATGTGCTTTTCTGAGGTGTGTCAACTTCAATACAATAACATTTACTCTGATGCCCTACAAAGTTATTAATAATTGTGCCTTATACTTCTAGTACCTACTTGTTGTCACTGCTATGTAAAAAGTACCCATCTTTTCTATTTGGGTAATCACTAAAGTCAAAATACTCACTGTGAAGTTCAATTCATTTAAGAGATTTTGAGTTTGATTTTGATAAAGCAAACAAAGGAATTTGTATCACTCATTAAAAGTTTAATTCTATTTCAGTATAACTTTTGAAATAATTGTAGTGCATGTCATACGTAAAAAAGTTTGATAATTCTAAAATATTAAATCCCTGATAAATGGGTTTATCTAATATACCTTTCCTTTTGTTTGAAAGTGAATGTATAGAAACCTTTCCCTAACTCTCGAAAAGTAGTAAAATTTGACAAAGAAAAATATTTCTCAGTTATTCATTTTTGGTTAGTAATCTTTAATTTTAATCTGTTACGCTTATTCTTCATTGACTTACCAAAGATACTATGATTTAATAATTTTTATGAGCTAATTTTCTTTGTTCCGTGTTAAACATAATTAATTTTTCGAGCCAATGAGTGAGACACCATGATCGAAAGTCTTGCCGTTTGTTTTTTCGATCAAGCACAAAACTGATGGAGTACGTCAGTTTTAAGGAGTAGCCATGTCCAAGTTTGCACTCTAGTTCCGGAATTTTGTGGTTCCCATATTTCGTAGTATTAACATCAACCTGAACCATGTCCATACTTTTTTCTATCTAGTTGATATTTTTTTGATGGAGTAGCCTTAAAAGTACCTGTTAATTTTTTGATTTAGTAGTAGTTCCATCTTTCAGGGGAGTTCCACGCTTTCGTTTGGATGTAGCAATTGATAGTTTTTCTACCTTGTACTGCTGTTACAAGGTAGATGATAATGATGATTGATGCTGGATCCATCAGAATCTTAATATTCAACTGTTTCAATACAGGATTCTTCAGATGAAGATTCCGCTTCAAAATCATCTAACAAAAACAAAAAATCTGAAATTTATTCAATAAAATATTATTAGCATATTCCTTTAAAGGATTTAAAACGGATTCAATAAGAATTTACTACTTCTCACCAACAAATTCTTGACTCATGTTATAATGAATATAACATTGTTGTAGTATGAATATTGTACTAATTTGTAAAATCTTACTGTGAACCTTTATATACACGCTGATCATCATTTCCTTAATAAAATCGTTAAATTAAAATTCAAGTCTTATTTTACAAGGTTTTCAGAAAAAATTCAAAGTTAAAAAGTTTTTAAACAGCTTTAAGTGAGAACATTGAACTACATACTGTGGGTAAAAATGGAACTGTACCTTTAAGCTTTTCCTAAAGTTTCTCGAACAACAAAAAATCCAGACTTTAGCGAAAAAAGTGTTGAACTGAATAATATTGTGAAATGCACTTAGTTCCTGAATGGAAAAACACCTGCATTTTTAATTCAACTTACACTTTTATAAAAATGACTCAAGTAGTATAGGTAAAACACGTTAACTGCTTACGTGTGATATTTAATTTTTTCACCTACTATATAAACAAAACTGTATTCGATATCATGCAGAGTATTCATGAATTTCCCTGGTAGGGGGGAATCAGCGAGAAATTGTGTGAATGAATGTGTGGATTCTATTATATTCAACTGGTCTGGCTCTTTGTATAATAATAGTATTGTTCATTATTAGGAAGGAACACGGATGAACACGATCGAATTGCTTGAAATGCATGAAAGAACCCTATAGTGTGTAAACAAAAACTTATTCTATGTGTGAAATCTTATTGCCCTGAAAGGCACGACATACAATATCAAAGGCATTTAACTGTGTTTAGTTTTAAATAAATTTGAGGACCGACGTTAAAAGAACCCAAACCGAGATATACGCATTTCATTTCTTGTTTGGACGACTGGTGGTATCAAGCTTTTCTTGGTAAGTAATTAAATTTAACGACATATTTTGTAACATAATCTGAATATTTTGCATTGGAGAAGTTGATAAAAAATGTAATCACTTTTACGTTCTACCCATATTCACGTTATTCCAAAGTTTGTGATGATATTTTTAAAAGTTTTTTTAACTTTTTTCTAACAATTTAACATCGTGGATTTTTTTTAGACGGAATTTTATGGATAGTTTTATTTAATCCTTTAACTAGTTCATAAAATTACTTGAATTGCTGTTATTCTTGTACTTTCTGAAATAAATAATAATGAATTAGGCGTTAATAATAATCATCGTTCTGATTTCAGGAGGATTCTGCTGCCCAAAGATATTTGATTGTGAAAGTTGCTTAAAAGAGAAATGCGTGTATTTTGAAACGAGATTTGGAACTGAATGTCAGATGTCAGGAAGCAGAATCTCTGGAGTAATCTTCAAGTATATTTATATAAGTTATATTTTTTATACCTTTAACACGGCATTAATTGATCTTTTTGACAGATGATCCAAGAGGCGATGAATTTTTCCTCGACAAATCAAGAACCATGTCAATCAAAGGTATTTCCTTTTCAGCCTCAATTCCCATACCTTTTAAGCCTTCCGGCGACACCGACAGTCAAGAAAACCTTTCTACAGTCAATCATCCCACAATCAGCAGAAACATTGATAGAACAAATATCTATTTTGATCCCACAAAGAATGAGGACAAGAGAACTCATATCAAGAGAATCAAAATTCAGCTTTCGGACATTCAGCAAGAACCTAACCAATTATTACTAGCACATTTTGGTATACACAGAAGGAAGGATTATCAACATAGTCATAATTTCACCCACGCCAACACTAATTACTAATACTACTACTGCACCCACATCAAATATTACCACTGCTAATACTCCCACACCAATTGTTATTACTAATCCCACACCAATTAGTATTACTACTACTCCCATATCAATTATTACTTCTACTACTGCTTCCACACAAATTACAACTACTAAGCCTACTCCAACGATGACAACCCAATTGATCATGATCACCACCATCCACCGTTATCAAACTCCCTGCAACCACTCCTGTATCCCACCTCCTCAAAACAATCCCTAGACCACCCCTAAAAGAAAAGGATCAATCAATCCAAAGTTTCTTTTTACGAATTTGATTTTGGTTTTTTTAAATTATGTGCCTGTAATGTAAATTTAGATGGCCTTTATAACTATGTTTGTAAAGTAATTACTTCAACGAGAGAAGGGATCAACATAGACGCAAACCTCACCATTCCATTGAATTTTTGGAACATCGAATACAAAAGTGAGTGAAAATGCTTAACACAATGTAATAAGCAAAACATCCTTGTACTTAACTTATCGACCAATCTTATTTTCTTTGTCGGGTAATTATTAAAGCTTTAATTTCAATTTTTATTCTAGTATACAATCATGTTATCTTATATAAGCTTATAATTCTTATTAGTGCTGCATTCCGTATAAAATGTATTGAAATGATGCACGATGTCACTGTTTATTCCTATTCCACAATATCTATTATATTATAATTAAAGCAAATAAAGAGTATATCAAAACATTATATTATAATTCTAACAATCTATAAACCATCATTTAATATAAACAATTATATGAACTAATTATGTAAAATTTATATTCCACATCATACTATAATTATCATCAACAATTGCAACAATATATTATTATAATTTAACTACTTCTTTGTTTAGATAATAAACTTTACTTTTGCTTAAACTTCTCATTTATCTTCTCATGTATAAATACTAGGATGCTCTTAATCTGCTATTTCAATGATCAATGAATTATACCCAATAAATCTGACAACTGCGATAAATCTATATCCTCGCACCTCCCAATAAGCCCACGGAAATTTAGTACGGGGTGCCTTGTTAGCGTTAATTTTCGTGTGGGGTGAGTTTTCTGTAAACCTGGTCAACGGATGGATTTTTGTCAAGTTGTGTATTCTTTTTTGCTTGCTTGAGTACTTTAAAATTGTTTCGGATAAGATCTTTAACTGTGTGGACTTATTGTCCCACTTAAATCAACATTCTTTAGCTTGATTAGTTTTTAACTATTTAATGAGAATACTCTTTAGAGAGGTCTTTAGAGGTTGATGTGAATTTTCTTAATTAAAACATCATTTGATCATTTTAACATTTGACTCTAGCCAGAAAAACAATAATCATATTACAATAACATAAACAAACGTTATTGTAAAGTTCAATAATTTAAAAGTAGAGATCAATTCATGAAGGTTTATGATGCCGAAGCATGATTAAACATGTATCCTGCATAAAACATAAAAACAAATTTTTATTGAAATTAGGATCCACAATGTTCCTTTTTAGATTTGCTTTAATTTAAATAAAGACGTTTAAATCAAATTATGTTAAACAAAATTACTGTCATTTTAAAAAAGATTCAAAATTACTTACCTGAAATACTAAGAGTACGCTAATCGAGTGCAGGAGTATTAAAGTTCTTGCAGTTTTGAGATAATCGTTGACAATTTTTTATACTGGTTAGGTTGAAAACTTCTAGTAAAAGGGTCTAGTAAAGCGACCCTTGTATTGTCATTGGAAAAGATTATGAGGTCACCCTCCTTTTTTAAGGAAGTTTACTCCCTTTATCATATGATGCTCTATTCCCATCTATTTATTCACCAACTGGTATCAGCATGGCTCCGTCAAAATTATATTCGTTTGCTCTTTGGGCACTCATTAGTTTAGAAAAATTAATTTAAATCGTCATAATGCTAATCAAACATTTTTGTTATAAATGTAATACTTTCAACGGTTGTGCAAAATACAAAGTATTATTGAAAACACGAACTCTTAAATCACGTTTTGTTTTTAATGTTTTATTGCACAATAATAGTACTGAAGATGAAAGGTTCAGTATTTAAGTTACGAAACCGATAAATATTGTTCAAAACTCTTGTTCTCTTGTTGTTCGTAACCTCAACATATGTGTTCAAAATGGAGATAGTTGGAGTATTGTACCTAATAGTGAAATGACTATTGAAACTACAAAGTTTAATTCACTACAGTTTGGTTTAGGAATTCCTCAGAGGACTTCCACTATCATTAAAAAATAAACATAAACTAAAAGAGTAGGTGAAGTTATACGAGCGTATGCAGAGTTCATTAATGATATTTTTGACGAAAGTATCGCAGCATTTCGTTTCATAGACTTTTCAATGCTAAATATTGACTCTGGTGTTAATGAGGAAGATAAAACAATTTTTTTTAAGCAGTGAAAAGAGTAGACATTTTTCAGTTTCTATATTTGCTTACGACTATGATGAGAAATCAATTTACCCATGTGATATTGCTCTAAAGGAAAGATCACGCAGATTTACTAATGTTATCAGATTTCATACAAACAATTCAAAATTTCTCTCTTATAACAGATTTTAACGTTTTTATGAGAAAATTGAATTGTCATATAAGGTGGTTTTGCTTTGTGCAAGAGATGTCTTTTCTCATTCTATACACAAGTTAACAAAGCTAGACGTTCACAAAACAATATTTTAAAAGTTTGAACTGAAGTGTAAACTAGTATTTCCAGATATCCCGCTTATACGGAATGAATAGAGATAGAATACCCCATGCAGTTTACATAGATGCAGACTTTGAAACTTTCACAAAAAAACCTCAATTCAAATTCTATTATGATGGTGTAGACCCTGAGAAAATTTTTATTAACCAATTGTTAAACTATCGAAGCGTCATTTAAAAAGAATGTCCACATACAGACAAACTATGAAGACGACTCGAGAGTATTGGTTTAACTTTGTCCCCCACCGTTATTGTGCCATTTGTAAGAACAAACTTGGACCAGAAGTGGGTGTTGAAGATGTTGATTGATTTTAAAGAAATCGAATTTAACATAGAAAATAGATATGTGTACAAGTTTGGGGAAAATACAAAGGAGATGAAACTGTGAGGCATCACTAACACTCGGCCATCAGTAAATTATTAGTACCAATAGCAGATTATCAATTTTTGAACCCGCTAGATATGTTGGTCCAAGTCATTTGAAGTGTAATATTAATTTAAGACCTTGAAGATCTCTGAAGACTTGCATCTTGCATAATATGCCAGGATTTGACTGGAAATTTATCATTTGTGGTTGTAGTAAAGCTGGAATTAGCAAAATTAACGTTTCTAACTTTTGGGGTTTCTAACTATTGGGGTGAATGGAAAACTGAGATTCATTGACAGTCTACAACACTTACCTTTCAAACTGTCCATCTTAATTGAAAAATTAAGAGAAGACAGAAATAACTTCAAATCCACCCGACAAATGCTGCCAGGATTAACTGATGAACAATATGACATTTTAATAAATAAGCAGTTATTCCCGTACGAATATTTGTCCCCGGAAACAATTGACCTACCTAATGACCTAGCCAAAAAACATTTTGAAAGCAAGTTGACGACTATCAAACCTACTGACAAGGACTTAAAGACTGCTAATGAACTTATTTAAATGGAAACGTTTGTGAGACTTTCTACGTTTATATAACCATCTGGATGTTGGAACGTTGGTTGACATTGAAAGTAACACACGAACAACGATCAATTTATATGAACTAGATATTTCGTTAGTCTCAGTTTCGCAGCAGTTAAAACCAGTCTACAAGTGGAGCCAGAGATATTTCAATATCTTTATCTATTTGAGGCCAACATATGTGCAATCTGGTCAAACTTTTCATTCTCACAATTCCGGTGTGACGGAACTCTTCCAGGATTCTTTGTCTGAGGGAAGCTGGAACCACAATCCGTAGTCCGCACAGCACGACATTTTGATCCAATGTGAGCTTATTGAGACGTCTAAAGTATGGCTGGAACTTGTTCAGGGGACAATGCTGCGGTCCATCCATGCACCATGAAATTAATGGCCTTTAAAAGATGCGGATCTTTTGAAATGCCATGCTTCACGTCCTTAGAAGTCAGTGGAAGGACATCTAATATCTCAGAGGAGATAAGATTGATTTCAGATCCTTCCGTTTCATCGAGGGATTCATTGAGCGCCCATCCGACGGTATTCCACATTGTATGAGTTTTGACTGATAAATGCACTCCATCGATGCAGACGAGCAGCTGCATAGAATAGAAGGGCTTTTTTGGGGCCAAAAATAGATGCCAAAGGTTGATGATCAGTCACCAGAATAAAGTGGCATCCCAGTAAATTTTTGGAATTTCTCCAGTCCAAATAGGATGGATTATCCTTCCCGCACAACTTGGGACTATAGCTGCTCCGTGGGGGATAAGATCCGAGAAGCAAAAGCAATGGGGCGTGCGGCAATGCTGCCTTGTCGATGAAACAAAACAACACCCAAACCCACGGGGCTGGCGTCACAGCTCAGGCCAAGGTGAAGGGAAGGCGTGTAATGGCTGAGAATTAGAGCACTAGTGACGAGATTCTTTACGGAATAAAAAGCCGTTGTGTAAGCAGAAGTCCGTTGCCATAGAGCCTCTTTATGGGTGAGTGCATAGAGTAGGGCAAAGACTACCGAAAATTTGGGTAGAAATTTATTATAGAAGTTGGAAAGCTCCAAAAAAGGTTTTACTTCAGTAACTGTGGATGGGGGTTGTATGTCTAATAAATCCACGCCTGGTCACGAAGAAGCGGATTAAGATGTCTCGAAGTTATGAAAAGAAGATAATATGATATCATATATGAGTGGAAGTCTGAAGTGGACTGTGCAGGCAGAGGCAGAATTGCGTTGAATAATAATGGTAATAAGTCGAAGCGGAGCTTGCCAGTTAAATTTTGAATAACCGTCTCTGCGTTGCATAGAAAAAAGAAATTATTTTGCAAAATCAAAATACCCGACAAGTAAAAAGTAAAACAAATTATTTAATTTAATAACAGTTTTTATTTAACATTAGAAAAAAAGTTGAATCCCCTCGCGAGGGGATATTCAAGTGATGGGTTGTCCAATTTAATAAGAAAAGGAACAGAAACATTTAGTCGCTCAATCGAGCCTATCATGTCGTTTTTTAGGAGCTGGAGGTGGTCTCTCCTCTACATTTCCGGCAGCTTCCCAATCTTCCAATGTCATGGTTATTCTTGTATCCCAACTAGGGCTTGGTGAATATTTTGGCATATTGACCTTGCAGTAGCCTGCATGTTCCGTGTACCCCCGAGAATCCAGTGTTTTTATAATCGTATGAGAACCATCGTGGCCCCTGAGCTAAAATATTCATTAAAAAAATAAATGTTAGGTTTTTTGCATTATTATTAAATCACATCTCTCCCGTTTTAAATTTCTAACTGTTGACACAATGATTGCACTTTCTTATCTTATGTAGACTTTGGTTGATCCGTTTTGGTTTGGGAGTTCGGAAAGGTATGAACACGTCAAAATAAGAATTATAATCATCGTATTCATCGTAACGTAAAATTGCATGATTGATTGATTTTGATTGCAAAATCAAAACTATTACTACCTGGGGACGTTGCAGTCTATCCATTTTGATCTGCCATATTTTTCTCCACGCGTGGAGATTGCCTTCCACTTATACACTTATACACTTGAACTTAATTCCTTCAAATTCCTCCGTGAAAGTAGTGGTAGAAATTCTAGTGTGGGGCATTAATAAAGTAAAAGTTTACTTGATTATGAGAGTTTTGATTTAAAAAAATGCATTTACAAAACGGTATACTCCTCTCAATATTCAAACAAGTAAATGATAAAGAAGACTTTCACTGGGTTAATTGCCGCGTTTTCGAATTTTTTGACCCGCCTTGCGTTATTTGTTTCCAAACGGTCCATCGTCCATAGTACATCGAGAATTTTCAGTGTCCATCGTCCATAGTCCATCGAGAATTTTCAGTGTCCATCGTACATCGTGCATAGTACATCGAGAATTTTCAGTGTCCATCGTCTATCGTACATAGTACATCGAGAATTTTCAGTGTCCATCGTACATAGTTCATCGAGAATTTTCAGTGTCCATCGTACATAGTACATCGATAATTTAATTCACGATGGATGGACGATCCCATTCACCTTAAAGGTGACGAGAATCTTCTTTTTGGTGGTGGTTGTCAACTGGGATGGCTTCTTCTGGGCCAACAGTGACAACAGCTGTACAGTGAGTATCACCTTTTTTGCCCTGGGTTTCAAAACTACGACAGAGTTTTGAAAAGTGTCCCTTCTTTCCACAGGAGCCCTTAGATTTATAGCTCTTCTTACTGGTATGAGTGTGGATTTTATTTACCTCTGAGTATGAGAAGTATTTCCATTTCGGATTAATTTTGTTGTTTCCATTGATAGTTCCCGCGCCACAGCTGCAGCAGCGACAGCAGAAAGCGAAATGTCTTCATCCTTTTGAAATAATTGTTTCTGGGTAGCCTCGGAGGCTAACCCGTAGATAAATAGATCCCGGAGACGAATATTCAGGTCCGTGATTTTACAAGTTGACGCCATTTGGCGTAATGACGCCAAATAATTATTCACACTTTCCCCAGGGCGCTGTTTCCGTTGTTGAAACCGAAACCGTTTAGCAATGGCTTTTGGGATTGGTTTAATGCGTTGGATGAGGAGGGCAATTAACTCAGTCAGGGACTTGTCAAAATTCCTTTGTGCTCCTTGGGGGGACATAAGGAAACCAACGTCGCGATGACGTCCAATCCCACGGAGGACAAAAGAGCTGCACGACAACGCGACTCGCCACGTGTCGTAGATAGTTCGTTCGCGATTAAGAATGATTCAAACGAGCGAAGCCAAATCTCGATGTCATCAGACACGGGATCGAAAGGGCGGAGCACAATTTTTTATATGGGTACAATCGAGCCCACCCCATAGGAACAATCATCATCTCCGCAACCCCATTTTGATGAATGAATTGGAAGAGAAGCTGCCACATATTCAAAGAGATCAATGGTTGCTATGAACTGCTGACAAGAAGAAAATTCGGTCTCTGACTAATTTTGAGGATTGGTGCTCTAAAGCTGTAAACCGTGCCTGCATTATGTTTCCACCTTCATTTCAGTTCCAAAGCAGGATGCCAAGAAGGAAGATGCAGGACGCCATAAGACCTCACAAGGACAAGACACTACAAACTAGAAGACATACAAGAAGTGTGACTATTGATCCAGCACGGACCACTTCATTCATTCATGTGATGATTTCAAGAGCATCACTTTGTTGGAACGACAGCAATGGGTGTTCAGATACAAAAGATGTCACAACTGCTTCAAATCGGGTCACGTCAGCCAAGCATGCAAGAGTAAATTCAGGTGTGGAGAATGCAATCGTCCACATCACACTCTTCACCCATGATCCAGATTTCACAGGCCAAAGCAGGATGAGAAGACGTAACTCAGAAGAATCATCATCACAGATAGGAGTTGGAGTGGCACGTTCAATCAACCACATCCTTCATGCTGAAGACGAAAGAATTATCTATAAAATTCTTTCAGTGGAGGTGAATGGCATTAAGAAAAGAATGAAGATCTACGCGATGCTGGACCCAGGGTCAGCATTCACAATTCTTGATGCAGCGGTAGCCGAGGAGATTGGTGCAACAGGAATGTCCGAGCCTCTCAAGTTCCGGGGATTCTACAAAGGAATCCAGTCAGTCAAGTCAGAGTCGTCTCCATCAAGATTGTCAATCCCAAATCAGGATTGAAGTACCACATGGATGATGTGAGGACCTATAAGGGTTTGGATCTCAGAGGAGGGACGTTAAAGAAAAGTGAACTCCAGTGCTGGGAACATATACAAGGCCTGGAAGTCAGTTCATATGAAGACGTCCGCCCCAAGCTGCTGATTGAACTTCCACAAGCAGATCTCACAAGCAGATCTCATGGCACCCATTAGGATAATAAAATCCCCAAGTAATGCTCCAGTCGTGACAGAGACGAAATTAGGATGAGTTGTTTATGGAAGGATGTCAATTCCGAAGAATGTTCCAGAGGTCAACTCCATTCTCCATCTTTCTCCACAGCAACGGGATAAGGATCTCAAGAAGCAGATCAAGGTGCCAAATCAGTACACACAGCGGCTGACTTGGTTACCTCTAGCCAGAAAGAAGTCCCAAGACGAGGATACAAGGAGGATTGGGATCACATTCTCATCCTTCAGCGCTACGAGAGCCAATGATGTCAAAGTAAAAAAAGAAATCCCACTGGCAGTGCATGAAGAACTCACCCTCCAATGCATAGTTGACCACTTGGAGGACGTGGATTCAAATAAGAATTCAGTTCAAGGACATCCTGCCATGTTGAAGCTACAACGCCATGTGGGATGCAACAAGGTGGTCATTGGAAAGATTCTACCGGAGACGGGATCAAGGTCAAGGGACTACTCCTACAAAGAAGAGTTGCTGCTAGAGTGGAGAAGATGACTAAAGAAGTCCTCAAATCAAGATAAGCAGTGGTCAAGACGGCGGATGGAATCTACAACCGGTCCATCGTCAAGATCATCGAAGTACTCAAGAACGAAGAAAGAAGATGCCCCTATAATAATTAAAAATAATTATTGTAATAATTTTGTATTGTAAACCATGTTTAAATACCGGGGGGAGTGTTCTCACGGGGCATATATTTTAAGAAAGTATTAAGTTTTGATAAATTTAAGAAAGGAAATATTAAGTTATGATTATTTAAAGAAAGAAGAAAATACCATCGATAAAGATATGGTAATTTATAGATTAATAATTAGAATATGCAGACTTCCTCTTGTAATGTCTTTGTATTGCTTTGTTGTTCATCGTCTGAAAAGTTTAGGGAAAATGATTATGAAGCGTTTGTGGAATTTCTTTGTTAAATTGGTTTGTTTTTAAGGACGCCACAGCAGGCGTCGCTCTTTGTAAAACGGGAGTATAAAAGGCCCAACAGAAATTTATATTTTATCAATGTGTCTCAGACCATTGTATAAGTTAGTCGTCAACTCCATCCATTTTCCCTACGATTTCAACAAAGTCAAAAGTAAAGTATAAGTCCCATGTCATTTTTCTTTCCATGTTGATTAACCTGAGCTACGATTCCAAGATCCATCCACATATGCAAAGAGTTTACAACGAGTAATTGTTGGTCTTACAAACCATAGTCATTTAATACTTCGAGTAAATATAGAAGCCATGTTTCAAATTTCAGAAATATATATCGTAAGTTGATATACGTCGTACTTTATGTAGGATGTCCTGAAATTATGACAATATGAAGTCATATTGGTGTACATTTGCGTATCCTACGAATATCTTACTGATAACGTACGTCCGTACCGTGACAGTTGAGATACCGTGTACCGTGTTTCGCAGTATCATAACATCTTCAAGTCGTCGGATTGAGAAACTTGGCTACTAGGGAATTTGCATAATAAGAAATATTTTGTAGTCCGCTGTTGCCTCAATTATTTATAAATAAAATGTTATGTACATGCTTCAAAATTTCATATTTAAATATATTTCAGAGTTAAGCCGTTGCGGTATATTCAAACATTAGTACTGTGCTCTAAGTTATAGCCATTATGTCGAATTTTTTAAAAACTACAATCCAATTAGAATAATATTGACAGTGTAAGTATCCAAATCAATATCCAAATTACGAAAGACATAATTTTTGAACCATTAAAAGTCTTACATTAAACTAAATTACATGCACGACTCTCAATATCAAAAAATTAAAAATAATCATGTATTTAAAAGATTTACTATATTATTAAAAATATCCATTAGTTCATCTTTTTAAATGCCAAGGATAGGGCGTATACTGTAAATTGTGAGTAACCTTTTCCGCAAAGCCAATTTCCAAAGTTCGTCTTTTTAGTTTGTAAAGCAAATTTTACATATATTAGAAGCCGTCTGCTCTTTAGATGAATACATAAATATGCTTACGGATTTCTTTTTTGAGGTTTTGTACCGCATCATTACAATTGGTAATGTCTTCAATGTTCCAATTAGTAAACAATATAAATTTGATATAAGAACAACAAATAATGTAACACTACGGAAAAAATTCCGTCTTTTGGTTTATATGTTGTTCTTTTATATATGTGGATTTTTACCCTGCCAAATTTTTTTATACTGGAAAGTAGGAGACTTTAACAACCAATGCATATGCATTGCGTTTCTCTGTTTAGGAATGATCCAGATTATGATCAATTTTCATTTAGCCATTGTGCCTCATGAAATGATTCAGTTTCACAATTCTATGGTGTTATATCTTTTGAAAGTAACAGGTACTCATTTGCTAAATTTTTTTCTTTGTTATCCTTTACTGGAGCATAAAACTCTAAACACCGAACATTTCATTTCAGAATTCAGAACAATAAAACCATCTAAGGAAGTTATTGCAGTGTTTGACAAACTTTATTTCGTCGTTACTGCTACGTCTTCAACTGGATTTTGCATCATTCCATTCCTATTTTCTTTTCATTGCTTTAGGACACCTCAAAGCGGAATTTGTTTAACAGCGCAATTACCAGTTGAATTTGTAAACAATCGTCTTTTCTTACTTGGCATTTTCCTTAGTCATCTCTACGGCTCATTTGCGATTTTAGTCTTTGGGGTTTATCATGTGCTAATGGTTTTTGCGGCCTTCTTTACACTTGCTCCTTTACTTATGATGGAATTAAGAACAAACGAAAAGTCATACCAATTCAGGAAAGAGATTCGCAGTGTAGAAACGTTTCCTATTGTCTATCGTTCATTGCAGCTATGGCTAAAACATACAATGGAAATTTATGGACCAATTCTAGGACCTTTACAACTGACTGCTGCTCAAATCACCATTTACACATCATACTCAATTATAACTGTTCACAAAAATGAAGTTGGAGGAACTGCATCAAGATTAACATCCTCCGTAATGTTAATTTTAGTTTGCCTGTTAGGATTATTGACGGAACTCAGCGTACTAATGATAGGAGGAAAGTTCTTTTTGGAAAGCAAAACAACATTAAGCAAGTGGAAGCCACAATGGAACCACATGGACGAAGCAAAGTACATAAAAAAACTTAAAAAATCTTTCAGAAACTTAAATTTTGAAATGCCGGGGTATTTCAAAATCACGAATTTAACAATGCTGAAATTTTTCAAGGGGGTTGTAAGAGGAGTTTTAAGAGCCTTATTGACGCTTAAGTGAATTACTAGGAGGAAGCATATGTATTAAATACAGCGGCGTTGGTTCACGTTTTACAAATTTTGTTAGAAATATGCCAAATTTCAAAGCTCAAATTAGTTAAGTGTCCTTATAACCGGCCTAGAATTTTAATATTTGTTGTTAAGGAATGCGTAAAATCTTAATTCGAACATCATGTTCAATTGAGCACATACTAGTTTCTTTAATGGTATCTTACACGGTCCCATAATTTATTCCAATTAACTGTTGGATTATTTTTCCTTATGTTTGGAAATTAAATAATATATTTATGTTATTTATGTTATATTTATATTTAAATAATATATCATTAAATAATATAATAAATTATTCATCATTTACAGCACATCTTTTTTTCATCATTATAAATTGAACAGTTGCAAAAATGAGTAAATTAAACCTGAACACTGAATTTGCCCCGTTGGAAACATTAATAAAAATAACTGAAATTTAAACTGGAGTTGACAGATTTAAAATAGCGTAATGCTAAGATTGGAACATAAGTATTGCTGATATCGTATTATCTAAAACCGTCTTGGCTACATTGCTATTGATATAGTTTTTGAGTAGCGCAAACGCTCCAGGCACAGTTATAACGATTGATGCCTTTTATTTATAAAATTCTGCTAGTTCATAAAATTTATTTGCCTAAAATTAAGAAAGAACATTCGTAAATCTGAGCAACTAATGGCATTACCTATCAAAATGACCCGAATAAACAAAGTGGTTGACTTAAAGGAATAGACATTAATGTTTCGTCGGACGGTATTAGATCATATTGGAACAATGTTTTGTAGAAATATAACGTAAAAGTTGAAAGGTCAATTAAATGTTTGCACAACAGCAATTCCTTTCAGTCAAAAACGAATCATCGGATACTATCTAGATCCTTGCAACTCGTTCAAAACAGTCTGATGCTTTTTAAGATTTGTCTATCCTCGTGTCTTGTTATAAATAGGCATCATAAATATGAAACTGATACGAGGACGATAATTTTTTTAAACACAACTTGTTTCATTTTACTCCAAGCTTTCCACAATTTACGATTTAGGGAGATGAGATTTAGAAATATAACATTATTTTGGTTAGGGAACTGTGCGAAAATTAATCAGACGCAATTAGTATATATGGTGTAGCTATAGGTTTTTAATTATGGGTATTATGGGTATGGCCCCGATTTCCAGATAGAATTAACTTTTCTTTCCGTCGTTTGTTTTCATTTTATTATCTGATTTAAGAACGTATAAAACTTCCTTGAATTTTCGGAAAGGATAAAAAACAGCAAATTACATTAAAAAAGCCGGTATTGTTGCTCCAATCTCAAACTTATAAATACTTTGTTCGTCAAAATTTAGAGTCTTTAACTTCCACTAAACGTTTTAAAAAAATATATGCGTGGTTTATGAAAATACTAAATAATATAATAAATGTGCTAATAATAAATCACAAATATATAACACAAGCTTGATCGGTTTTCAGTGCAAATATGACTGACGTAAACATAACCTAGCTTAAAACCTCAAGGCAGTAAAGGATAAGAATAACGCAGAAGAAAAGGGGAACTTTGTTTTTGAATTTAATTGTAATTTTAATAAAAATAGAGTTACTATGATACAGAGGGTATTTACGATTTTTCCATGAAAATCATTTTATATGAATGGAGAAAGGCCCGTTACACGGGCTGACTAATATTATACAAAATATTTATTTTCTTTAAATAGAAAAAGTATGTTTATAAGTGTCGTAAAATATTTCTAATCTCAAAATAACACAAGTTGTGTCTATCCCTGATTAGAGTTTTGCATATACGATAGAACAAATGACGGCGTTTTAAGCTTCTTTGAATATCATTCATCCATCCCTCATCAAACACTTTTTTCCTTTCCTCCTCAGTAAATAATTTGGCTTGTTCTGAAAGAATCCCATTATTGTCCTCTTCATACTCTTTGAGCGTAGCCTTATACTTTTTTCCTTTGCACGGTATACGGTAAAGCCTCATCCTTTCCGATCTTGACAGTCTCTGAATATAAATGAAAATATAACTATTATTACATATTCAAAATTAATTCGATAGATATTGTTAACTTACCACCATATGTATGTTCTCTGCTGCATATTTGCTTCTCAACATCTTCGTGTAGCTTTTTCCAGCAAGAACAGCCAAATCCGACAATGATAACTGTATTTCCGTTTCTTGTTCAATATGTTCCAAATCAACATGATATGGTGCCTGTTCCTCCAACTGGAGCCCTTGTTTCCACCTGCAAATCTTTAAAATACACAACTTTAATTGGGTGAAAAATTATGAGGTGGGATTTTGTTTTTTATTTTCTCAGTATTTTTAAAATCAGTTTTTTGAGTACTTGAACAGAAATAATGTGTGAATAATGTAAGTTTTATTATCATTAAAAGACAATTAAATATAAAATATAATTAAATGCTAAGAAGAGAATCAGTGGGACTATCGATCAAAGTTTCTGCTATCTGTGGTACAGGTTCGTGAACTACATTTGTTGCTGCAGGCCGACCTCGCCTTCTCCCGATTGCTATTCCTAGCTTTTTAAGTTCAGCATTTGCATTCGAATACTCCAGTTCTTTCCGTTTCCGGGCATTTTCCGATGGAGAAATGTGACAATCATAAGATAGAAACCGAACAACCTTAAATCATTGTTTAATA
>JAQFZB010000201.1:0-22205 GCA_034695165.1 Desoria trispinata
GGGGAAGGACATGGAAGTCAATTATGGGGAGAAATTTAGAAATTTTTAAAAATTTTCATATTGTGGTCTGGATGCAAAGGGGGTGTCTCACAAAAAGTTCAGGTTACATCCAAAGAGGGGACCCTTAGGATTTTTTCAGGATTTTATGTTTAGATTAGATCCCAAGGGGGGACCCTTAGGATTTTTTGATTTTTGGAATTTTTTTCATTTTTGGCCATTGCATGCAATTACAGGCTACAAGAGTTGTTTTGATTCGAAAAGTTAATTTCAGGTTAGGTTTCACAAATGTTGATGACCTATGTGACCCAGCGTTGTGTCCTTGGTCATTCACGGTCCTTTTGATAAACTTGATTCCCTAGGCCATCCCCAGAACAACATCTCGTTTACTAAATTCCAAAAAAGTCAAACGGTTCTGGAGATATGCGTACTCAGACGGGTGGACTGTTCGGGCGTTCGTATAAAGTAGCTTACGCTACTTAATAATGGAAATATGTATAATCTAGGCATAATGAGACGAATTGTTTAAAAATTGAGATTTAAAATTTAATAATTACAATCAACTAATTATTAATATTTGCAAAATAGATATCTTTATTTTACCACTTCGTTATACTTAACAGTTGTAAAAAACCTTATCACTTCGGTTTAAATTTAAATCGCTGAAACCATAAATATAATTATAGGGAATGTTTATCCGAAATGACCAAAACCTCCACCACCGCCATAACCAGCGCCATAACCCCCACCGACACCATGTCCCCCTCCAAATCCACCTGTGTGGCCACCCCCTCCGAAGCCTCCTTGTTTCCCAAAGTTTCCTCCGCCATATTGACCCCCGTATTGATTATTTGCATGAATTCCTAAACAAGCAAAACCATTTAATTTAAACTTACTCCATTTAAATAAATCATTAATGTAAAATAACCTTTTCCAAATCCAGAGACAAAATTTTGTCCGCCTGCTTGACCATAATTGGAATTATGACCCAATTGTCCCTTGTTTCCAAAATGAGCATTTTGTCCCTTTTGTGCCACATTGTTATGACCAGCAACGAAGTTGCCTTCGTTGGCCTGATTGTTCTTGTTGAAAGCATCGGTGTGATGACCATTGAAGAATTGTTTTCCTGGAAGATTATAATTGTAAAATATACAGCTGCCTACAACATAATTATGTAATTCTATACCTGCAACATCATTCTTGAAAGCCCCTTCATCTCCGAATTTATCAAAGAAATCCACAGCATTGTTTTCATCATGGAATGCGTGGTTCTTGCTGTATTCATCCTGTAATTTTTTGGTGATTAATATTGTTCAAAAAACAAAATTACTAAAAATATAAAGCATTAATTAAACCTTGTGGTGAGTGTTGTGGAATCCTTTCGTAGCGTGACCTTTCTTGTGGGCTCCTTTGGCACCGAACTTGGATCCCTTTGCGAATTTAGTGGCATAATTATTCTTACCGAATACATTACCGTCGTTTTTAGCTGCTTTGGAAAAATGACCCAAGGTTCCGAATTGGCCTTTTTTATTAGCCTTGTTGACATGACCAGCTTCATTTTTCAAGAATCCATTTTGAGCGTTAAATGCTAAAATATTGAAATATAGGAAATTAAAATTGAACCATTAAAAGTGATTTTGATTCTTATACCTTGATTCCCCTTGAACCCCTTTGTAGCATGTTGGGCATTGTTGTATTTGTCATCCACATGTTTTATCTGTTTATTAAGGCCCCCATAATCAGATGCGTATCTAAAAGAAGATTTCAGTCAAGAATATCTCTTTTCTTGTTTTTATGCGGAATTTAGCTTTTCTTACTTGCTTCCTCCACCGATAGTTTTGCCCCCACCGAATCCCTTATCAGCACCGAATCCACCCCCATAACCCCCTCCATATCCCTGTCCTCCACCGAAACCCCCACCAACGCCATGTCCACCAATACCGCCAAATCCTCCAATTCCTCCCCCAATTCCTCCTCCATAACCAGTTTCAGAGGCTTGAAGATCTCGTTTCTTCAAAGCAGGTGTGGGTTGACTTTCGGATCCTTTTGAGTCAAGAGTTTTATTAGTATTTATGTCAATGTCACTTACATTTACGTCTTTGTCATTACTTAGTTCAGTCGTTGATGTCAGTTTCGTTGAGTCTGATGTCTTTAACTTGTCAGCTTCCGCGAATGCTTCCACTGCAGCAACAATTGATGGTTTAGCATCATCTGCTAAAACTAGGAATGGCAGTACAAGTAACGCAATAAAACTACTGAGCTTCATTTTTCACTTTAAAATTTTAAGCTCAGCTCAGAAGAATGTATATAAATGAAGAAAAACTTTTAAATGAAACAAGTTCCAATTCTAAAGATGATGAGGGTTCAATGCATAATATAATACTATTGTGTAATGAAGATGAAATTCCTTTTATATATCGGGAAGTGGAATCCTAGGGGTCAGCATTATTCCAGAAGGGAATCCCTATAGCTTCTAAAGCAAACAAGGTGTACAAAGATGATCGATTAATTTCATACGGCACATTTATCCCTGTAATGGGATGTACAAATTGCATTTTCAGCACTCTATGGATTTAAACACTTGTATCATGTGTACATAATGGAATAACCTGGAAGGCCGAATCAATTTAAATTGTAATCATTTTATATGTTAAAACACTCTAATAATAAAATGCAAGAGAAATCCTCCGGTCGTTTACAACTATAGGCACAGGTACAGGTACTTTGTTGTAAGTATTGAATCGATGCAACACTGAAATAAGCCACAAACAAAAAATGTAGCAGTTATCGTTATCTAAAGAGTTGGACACGTTCTCCGTAACCGGTACATGAGGTATCAAGGGAAAGGAAGTACGTTATGATGGCACAAGAAATGATCATTTTAATGAGTGGTGGTAACAAGCAGAATTGAAATTAGATTCACTTTGACAATGAAAATAAAATTATGGATCGATAGATTGACTCAGTCAAGTATATTATATTATTATATTGTAGTAGGAAGTCTTTGAAGTTAAAATTGCTTTTGTGGACTCGAAGCATTGAGGCATGAAGTTGTTTGAGGATAAAAAGTGTCATATCTGAAAGATATACTGAGGCAAGAGGCAATATGGATAGAAGCCAGGATGGATGACAAACTGACATTCGCATTCACAGACGGACACACGCATTTCATCTTGACAATTACTAATTTTATGAAATTCTTAATTCCATTGTTATCCACTTGTAATAGTCAGTCACCAAACCACTGGTTAATAATAACTCACTGAGGTGTGAGTCACTGAACAAATGTAACTAGACTCATTACCCGTCCGTAACCCCTAACCCCCCCTCAATAAAATTAAACAAAAACTTTCTGGAAAAAATTTATTTATTAGCTTTACAAAGATAACAATTCATCGGTGACAGTACCACCACTAATACCACGTTATCTCCACCACACCAATATCTCCACCACCACCACCATTCCACCATTATCTACCACCACCCTGCTTCCACCCCCACTACCACCTATCATGGGGTCATCATCCCCAAACATCAACAATCGTTGCTCCTCTTCTTCTTCATTCCAATTAATTGATATAGCAGGGGGCGAGGGGAACCCAGCAATTATTACCTCTTCGTACTCTAAATTAAACCCAGCAATTATTGCCCCTACGGGCTTTAACTCAAACCCAACAATTAGTACCCCTTCGTACTTTAAATTAAACCCAACTATTATTACCCCTCCGTGCTTTAAAGTAAACTCAGCAAGTAATACCCCTCCGTCCTTTAAATTAAACCCAGCAATTATTACCTCTCCGTGCTTTAAATCAAACCCAGCAATTGTTACACCTCCGTGCTTTAAAATAAACCCAACAATAACGTGCTTTAAATTAAATCCAAAAATTATTAACCCTCCGTTCTATAAATTAAACCCAACTATTATTACCCCTCCGTGCTTTAAATTAAACCCAGCAATTATTACCTCTCCGTGCTTTAAATCAAGCCCAACAATTGTTACCCCTCCGTGCTTTAAAATAAACCTAACAATAACGTGCTTTAAATTAAACCCAACAATTATTACCCCTCCGTACTTTAAATTAAACATAGCAATTATAACCTCTACGTGCTTTATTTCAAACCCAATAATTATTACCCCACTGTGCTTTAAATCAAACCATTTTTCATTATTCAGTTACTTTTTGTTTAAGAAAAGAACTTTAAGTTGAACTGTTTGTATATTGGATAATTGATTCAGTTAAATATATTATGGCAATCACAACGGCTGTTTGCAAAAAAGCTCAATTAATTTCTTTACTTTTTAATGAGTAAAGTGAGATTCTTCAGTATAAAATACTCACCTATAAAGAAATCACTGATTTATAATTAAAACTAAAAAGGATCTTAAGCCACAATTACACAGTAGTAGTATCTCACACACTCACTTACTTAAAAAAATTTATTCTAAAATTTTTATAATAATTTTGGTGGTTGGTGAACAGGTAGAATGAGCATAGAGTGATAGTAAAGCATGGTGATTGGTGAACAGGTAAAGTGATTATAGAGTTATAGTATAGGTAAAGTGAGTATAGAGTGATAGTAGTAGATACGGTGGTGGAACTTTAAAAGTGAAAGGAGTTTCTTAGACTGTGAGCCGTCAGGCAAATTACACGGTCCTCCGTACGTACATTACATGGGGTGCTTTTTAATATAATGATTATTTATCATTATCATTATCAACATTACATAACCTTACTATACCAATGAATTAAAACTTGAATTCGCAACAAAAAATACACGAAAATTGAATTTTGAAACCAAAAGAATTTTGGGAATCAAATTAAATCCAAAGATCATTTATTAATTCATTTAAAACCTTTATTTATTTTAAAACAATAATGCGTTATATATGAGTCAAAAGTGAGGTTCAAAATCCCCCATTGAAGAATACTAATAATAATATGACCCCAATTTCTTTGGTATAAACGGACAAACAAACTGACATAATGCCAATGATAACTGCATGATGATATGATAAAGACGATAACTGATGATAACCAACGTCTTGAGGTCTTGATGACATTGGAACAAAGAGGCGGGAAATTCATTTCAATCAAATCTCGGAAGAACTGAATAAAACAACTAAATTTTTAGAATCATAAAATAGTTTTAATTGTATTTCGAAAGAATCATGATGAAGGCAATTGTGCCTCCTCCTTTAATACTTGGTAGACAATTGGAGTTTCCCAATCGAATCATTAGAGAATCCAGACAAGCGTGGGTTGAAAACATAGATGCAGTTAAAGAAAGAAAATTAGGATTAATCGATTTACATCCAGACGTGTTCGGTGCATTTCCAAATACTGAACTAATTAGTTCTAATGCAGTTTGGCAGAAGAAATACAAGACAGTGGTAAGCTTAAATTCATTTATAATCAATCACTGCACTAGAATAATATCAATTAATCTTTAATGATTTTGTATTATCTGCAGTTTATATACATTCTTATCATATTCTTTTACATTCGATTAAATTTAATTTTTTAATTGTATAGAATTGGGCATGGATGCCAACAAGAGGTGAACTGCGAGGCGGAGGAAGAAAGCCATGGCCTCAAAAAGGCTTAGGAAAAGCACGTCATGGATCAATTAGAAGCCCCATTTGGCTTGAAGGTGCCAAAGCACATGGACCTCGGGGACCCAAAACATATTTCTACATGTTACCATTTTATAAACGAGTTCAAGGCTTATGTGCAACACTCTCTGTTAAATTAGCTCAAGATGATCTGAAGATAGTTGACTCCTTGGACATACCTTCTGAAGATCCCAAATTTTTACAAGATTTAGCTGAAGAGCGAAACTGGGGAGTCTCTGTTCTTTTTGTCGACGAGTAAGTTTCATGATTCATTCTTATCAATATATGAATATGCTTAATAAAAATATTTAACATTATTTCAGCTCGGACATAATGCCAAGAAATATTGCATTAGCTAGCGATAGCCTTGGCCATTTAAACTTGATGCCAGTGTATGGATTAAACGTCTATTCAATGCTTAAACATGAGACTTTAGTTTTAACAATTGCTGCCGTTAACAAAATAGAGGAACGATTATTATTCAATCTCAATCGTCATGATCCTATCACACCTGCCAAAAAATACAAAGCTGCGTTCGTATAAGTTATTGTCATATTGTATACCTACCGATGTTGTGTTTCAGTTTCAGATACCGTAGGAATAATAGTAATGTAATTTTTAGTGTGACAAATTAATAAAGTTTATAATACAACACTTTGGATAGTTTAATCTGTTTATTCGAAGGTTGACAGTTTTATTTAGCATTTGATTCTGATGGATTGACATTATTTTCATTATAAAACCTACTTTTAACTAAAAGTATTAGCACCGTGTCTTTATAAATTAAGAGTTTGTACTCATTGTATTTAGTGTTAAAAAAATTAATTATACTACATTATAAGGAAAGACTTGTCCCATAAATATAAATCGACGGGATGATGAGGGGAATATAAGGTTCAGTGTTTAGAGAAGAGCAATAAAAGTATTCTATTAAATATTGAATTGTTATTTGCTTTTTAAACAATGACAAAATTTACGAGCCCAATCTTTTTTAACGTTAAATATTAAAAATTATAAAGTGCAGGTTAAAATGATTATAACATTATGTGTCCGTGTCAAATTAATTTAATAATGTGACTGCAAGTAGGTTACTAATATTACTGCTTTAGGTAATTATGACAGGTAAGGTATAAAAACTCCTCTCATCAAATAAATGCCACTAGTTAATTAAAATTGAGAACGACTCTGACTTACTAATAATCAAATTGATCGTGTTTGAGTTGGAAGTTCAGTTCAGTATTTTGTGTTTGTTTACAGAGGAATATTGCATGCAGTCTAAAAATATAAGTTCTTAGTTGTGCTGACGTGACAAGTAACATAAAAATGTTACTCATTGAATACCCGTGGACATTAATTGTAATTTGGCCGCAAAATAACTCTTTCTATATAAGGAAAGTCTTTCTTGAGAACAAATTATTGAAACCTTGCGCTTGTCTTCCCTTGGGACGGGGACTAATTGTGTCATGCAGTGCTTCAAACTTAACAATTATCATATTATTGTGTGTCATATCATTTGTCATTCTATTTTCCTGCGTCATTTCCCTCTCATTCAATTGCTAATAATCTATTTCAAAATATCTTTAAGGAATTATCAACAAAATATTAATAAGATAGAGAGATAGGTATTATGCAACAATTACTTTTGTTGTAAAGGTGTGTGATTGATTCATGGGGTTACTAAGATAAGGTAGTATCGAAAGTCAAAATGGTTTTCTAACGCAATTTAAGTTTGACGCCCGGTTCGTGATTGAATTCATAAGAGATGTAGAGTAAGGCTTAAGGCCAATGTCAAGACTTATAGCTGGTTATTCCACCAGATGATGGTGCAGTTGTCGAACGTAAGTGTCCTAAAAGAACTCTCACATCGTGAAATGAAGGTCTTAAATCTGAATTTAAATTCCAAGCTTTTTTCATCAAATCGTATACTTGAGGTGGGCAACTATCTGGAGCTTCCATAACGTAGCCATGTTCAACTTTTCGAAGCACATCACTAAGTTGCTAGAAAGTAAAATGTTTTTCATTGGTCATTTTCATTTCAGAATGATAGAAAATAGATTATTAACGGTCTTAATCTTACAATCCTGGGATATGGCACGCGTCCAAAGCTGTAAATCTCCCACAGCAATACACCAAAGCTCCACATGTCCGATTTGTTTGAAAATTTCTAAAACACATTTAATAATAAATTATTAAATGTATTCAGTATTTAAATTAATTTTGTATACATTTTTTCGCAAGGCTTCAGGTGCGGTCCATTTAATTGGCAATTTTCCGGAAGCTTCAGAAGAAGTGGCTTCTTCACGCCAAGCCAATCCAAAATCGGCAACTTTTGCTATACCATCTTCTGATATTAAAACATTTCTAGCAGCTAGATCGCGATGAATTATAGATCGCCTTTCCAAATATTCCATTCCTGAACTAGTGTCACTGTACATTGGAAATATTTAAACTTACATTCTTAAGAAATAAAAGCATAAATATCGATTAACAATTCTTACAATGCAAAATTTATTTGATCCGTTTTAGTTACATGAAGTCTTCCTCTAGATCTCAAATAATCGAGTAAGGACCCTTTACTCATGTACTCGGTGACCAGATAAATATTTTGCCCTTCAACCACCACGCCCAGCAATTGCACCAAGTTTGCATGTTTTAAAGAACTGAAAAGTACATAAATTACAATATTTGTCAGGTAATTGCACTGCATTACACTTGAGTTGAAAATAAGAAATTGCTAATTACGTCATTAACGATGCTTCTGCTAAGAATTTCTGGGCAGCTCGGCTAGAATCTTTCAAAACCTTTACGGCCACTTTCTCTCCTCTTAAAAGTCCAAGTCGAACTTCCCCAAACTCCCCTTTACCCAATGACTCTAGCATCTATCATAAAATAAAAGTCAAAACTGAGATTCAACTACTTTTTCTTTAGTTTTTAAACACTAACCTCAACATCCTTCGAAGGTATTGCCCATCCAGCGTCTAAAAATGCCTTAACATCAACACAATATTCCTGATTTCCAGCTTTGGGCAGACATTTGCATAATCTTGTACATAATCCGTCTGCATCTTTTT
This sequence comes from Desoria trispinata, assembly GCA_034695165.1. Taxonomy (NCBI): domain Eukaryota; kingdom Metazoa; phylum Arthropoda; class Collembola; order Entomobryomorpha; family Isotomidae; genus Desoria; species Desoria trispinata. The sequence continues at coordinate 8,683 of JAQFZB010000201.1, forward strand.
CATAATGCTGGAAAAACAAAGGTAATTTACTAAATGTCAAATTAAATGTTGAAATATAAATACGTTAAATACCTCAACAAGCTGAGCCAAATTGTCGAAAAACTCTTCCTCGTCTATTGTTAATTGATTGTTTTTGTAAATCACGCGATAATGTTCCACCCTTGCTTGCCAGCAAACCTGTAATAAATGAATTGTTTTTAAATTGACATTTGTCATTGTCTGTGAAAACGGAATATGAATGAATAAAACCTTACGCATAGTGTGTGATCTCCAGGAAAATTTGTAGATTCTCTGACTAAAAATAAACCATCTTCTCTTGGTCGCAATAGTTCTTCTGCTTTATCTCTAGAAATTTTTCCGTGAAACCAAGGCATTGAACTTAATTTTACTTCCCCCTTCCTCGGCCGAGGAGGGGGTACCACATCTGGAGATGGACTAGTTGTCATCCTATCCATTGCTGGAAACGAATCCTTCAGATCCACCCACTACAATTATTTAATAAAGCCATTATTAAAAATCACGCATTATTATTTATAGTTGTATAATTAATTACAACTTACATGATTCATTAAGCTTTTAGTTTGATTCATCTGGTTTTAAATACACCTTTAATGTAGCTGTTGTACCTTATGGCCAGTGGATTTCTTATTTTTAACTACAACGTTTTGTTAAATTGTCCTTCTTTATCTGTTGTCTCGACGGAAAATTTAAAGGATTGTCCCAATCTTAATTCAAGTAGTAGTAACTAGCAAATGTGGTAGCTTATTTCTAAAGTCACTTTTGAGCTTTTTGTTCTGTGATGAAAATTCCAAATCACGGCCTAAAAATAAAAATATGGTTTATAAATTAGCTCATCGATATAAAATATTTATGACATGAAATGTTTTCTATTTGTTTCTTTACCCTTAATTAATTAATAATTAATTAATTTACCCTTTCTATTTATACGAGTAGCCAACCCAGGATATCAACAAAATTAATATTTCGGCAATTTGCTTTCCTCGCCCTTAAAAATTGAATTACAGCATCATCCTGTATAAAAACAACCATATATTAATATTAATACGTATAAAAAGAAGAAAACATCAACAAATGTTGAATTCAGCTTCTTTCAATTGTAATTGTGGGCCGTGGGAAAATTACTGAAAAAACATTAAAACACTACTTACTTTACTTGTTACTTCCACGAGCAAAAGCAAAACAACTTGTGTCTTTCTTTAATAGAACAGTTAGTCATTGCCGTGTAGATTGTCATTCTTTTCCTTAATAAAACTTAGTCATTAAGATTTTCTTTCAGAATCACCACAATAGTCCCAAACCCAATCACATTCAACATTGGAATAGAGTTTTCTTTCTCAACCCCTTTTTTAAATTTCTTGTGGTGAAAACACTTTCTCCGTTGTTTTCAAAAGACTGCTTATATTGACAGGTGTATATAGAGATAAAAATTTCCCATAAATATGTTGACAGTTGAGACTGCAAAATCCAATTGCAAAGTGATGATGAAGAGTCCATAAAGTCAACACAAATAGACAAACATCCAGTACATAAGAATTCAATAGAAAAGATTGCGCTGGCTCTGATTCAACATTCAACTCTTTCACAAGAAGACAATCCTTTCATTCCTCCAAAAGGGCTGTCCACGCACTTTGACGCCCAACACACCTTTGAAATAGATCCCATTATCCCATATCAAATCTAATTATTAAAAAATATTTAATTAAGTTTAAAATATTCCAAATAAATCCGGATTTAGGATGTATTAATTGTGATGTGTGCTCACCTGTCGCATACCACACGATGTCTGATCTCAGGTGTGCACGTATCATCAACAGCTTTCAAGAGAACTGCATTCCTTCTGACCACATCGCATTCCTCTGGCAGTTTTTTGCTTTCATCGTCAAGATCTTCCTTTCATTCTTAATATTACTATGTTCTTGAATAATATCTTTTTAAACATTTCCCAGTTTTGATAGCCTTAGCATATGAAACTTTTATGACTGGAAGAGTCCTACCCCATACTCCTTCGTGTCTCTGTATTTTAAAGAATTCAATTTTTTATGCGGAATTCCATTATTCCGCTTTTTTACTGCTTCGCCATCAAATGAATGGAATGCTCATAAAAACTTGGAATGATATAATAATGATGATTACTTATTATATTATATTACACTACATGCAGTGAACGAGAGTTTGAATCAAATTCTTCTTACTACGGCATAAAACGGTCGTCTCACTTTCGTGATCCATTGAGTAAGAATCTTTTAAGATTATGCCGGGTGTAGTCCTTTGCATGAAAATTTCTTCATGTTGTTCCCTAACTCCAATTTCTATTTTTTGATTTATATTTAATTGTAATTAGTTAGCACTTAATATTTAATTGAATTATTTAAGGGAATTAAACTCCTAAATGTGTAGTAGAATGTGGTCAAAGACATTATCTCTGGCATCGAAGCAGTTGTCGCAGCAGCAGTTCGGAAAATCATCATGCATCTCATCATCATTATTCCGATTCCGAAAAACATCCAGCTTTCGAAATAGAAGATGCTACAGCAATTCGGCTGCTGCTCCTAATAAAGAATACGTCATCGATGATGTTAATAAGGATTGGGAGAACGATGTTCATCCATATAAATCAATATCCCCCTGGAAGTCAAAGGAAGAGTTTAATAATTATCTACTGACTCAAATTATTCATAATGATGGTAACAAATTAAAACTAATTATTAGTTAAGCATTTAACTACAGCTTTAGCTAACTTAATTTACTTACTGAATTTAATTTAATAATTATTGCAGATGGGTTGATTGCTTTTAATAAACCTTTTGGTGTTGGAGTGTTATCTTATTCGGCATCAAATACTAAACGAAAACGAGATGTGGAATCCACCACAAGCCATGATAATATCCATTTAAGAGGAATACAAACTACAAATTACACCCTTGAGAAAAGTTTACCCTTTTTGAAAAATGCGTTAAAGAAACCAGAATTAACTTTAGTAAAGAGTACTGAAAGGTATAAATAACTTAACTAACTTGTGTTAATGTTAATTGAATTGAAATGTATTCTTCTAAAGAATGACCTCAGGGATTGCAGTATTTGCGGAAAACAAGGAATATGCAAAAAAGTTTCAACAGAGTCTACAAATTTCAAAATCAATTTCACACCTGGATCCTTTGTACAAATATCGAATTATCTCAACAAATACACCATTCACAAACGATCGGCATTTTCATGAATGTGTTGGCCTGTCCCTGAAGTCTGGCTCCAATACTACATCAGATAGAAATGAAGTAATTCAATTCAAATTTTAGTTAACTTTTAGAATAGAAACTAAATGAAATATTTATTATTACTTTCAGCCACGGATTGAGAGAGATATTTCTAAACGATCTGTAAGGAGTTGGAAGATAAAGCTTATAAAGGCGTGGGTGGCAACCAATGTTCTAAAATACGGGGAACATAAAACTGTTTTATTAGAAGTCAAAACGACTACAATTAAATGGAACTTTTTAAGAGTTTATTGTGCAGACATTCTCCTCCCGATTCTAGGAGATCATTTGTATTCTTGTAGAGTGAAGACTATATTGGGTGTCCCTGCTAAAATAGATCCATCTCTTTCACCATCCGGATCAACTGATCAGGTTTTGAGTTTGAGAGAATTTATTTTTAATTATTAAGATTATGTATATTTTATTAATGGTCCTAATTAAATTATAATCTTTGCTGTAGGTATTAACACCTGCCGTTCTACAAGCTCTGGATGTTAGAGAAAGTATTCAAGTTCCACCACATATGCACTTACTCTCATACACTTTGCACAATTTTCAAGGCAAAGGAAAGCATTTAACGTTGACAGCACCTGAACCTCAACATTTCAAATGGTCCCAAAACAGATTGAAACTAATAACTGATTAAAATTTAGATTTTAGGTTTTAACTACGGATAACTTTATTTTATTAATTTTCTTAGTTCTAGTCATATTTTGTATGAGGCAGAGAAATAAAATATATCAAAAGATAAGAGTTTTAGATATTGACAACATTTTAACCTAACTTTTAGCCTAAAAGAAAGAAATGCGTGAATTACTTCGTAGCATAAAATGAAGGTGACGATCGACGATAATTTATACTTCTTCGGCGATTTGCATTTCCTCATCAGATTCGTGAATTTCCTCGACCATGGATGCTTGTTGGGCCTGTAACAGACCAGCAGCAGGGGATCTGATGAACGAAAGATTTCTTTGGACTTCTTTGACATCCTTCTCCTTATCAATGGCTTTGGCTTTCTTTAATCTCTGCATAATAAATCTACCGCTACGTTTTTGCCTGATTTCTTCTACTTTCTTCATTGCTTCCACTAAAATTGAAAAATTCAATTGTAAATCAGTTGATTTTGCAACAAAAAACAATGTTAAAATTATAAATTTATCATGAATTATGATTGTTACCTGTTTTCGACCATAGTTCTCTATCGTATTTGACGGGAACATTTCTTCTCTTCTCGAATTCAAACGATGGATCAACAGCGAGTTCTTTTCCGGCTGATTTCCGGAACGCTTTTGTCCATCGTACTTTCCTAGGATTCTTCTTCTTTTTAAACGCATTGTGACATTTAGATCGGCAGAATTTGAATATCTGAATTGGGAAACAATGAAAAAAATGTTAATTAACGACAAAACCACATTACAATAAAATCCTACATTATAAATTAAAATTGCATTGCAGTAAACTTAATTCAGAGAGTGCAACAGTGCAACTTTTATTTTACACTATATAATTTCTGTCTAACTCTGAACTTTATTAATCCTTAAAAACAAATTAAAATTAAATTACCTTTGAGTCATTTCTGACGAACTGGATTCCGTGACCAGGATAACACGGGGATGAACAGAAGAAACACTTTTCTATACGCATTGTATTGAATTATTTTGAAATTCTAAATCTAAATTATTAAGATTTGAACCTTAACAATTAAAATTAATTGTTGATTAGAGATTTCTTTTAAAAATACGGACACATGTATGTAATAAAATTGAAAAGAGTCCGCATGTCTCTACACATGATGTAGATTTCAGCAGAGAATGAAATCTGATTTGAGGGTCCCTTCGTAGATGGCTCATCGTGTATCTCAATACTTTTGTTATCTTCTTACAAGTAGTTCTTACCAAATGAAATAAGTAAATGAAAAATCACTTCAAAGATATTGAAAAATTAACAATTTTTGTTTCAAAATGCTTAAGAATATTAATGAAATATTATAATTATTATTATTAATGCAACAATTACAGTAAAACGGTTTTATAATAATTATTTCCAGTTATTATAATGAAACCAAATGAAAAAAAGGAGTACACGAAATCATATTTTATCAATGTTCCCCAAGTTGTAGTAGTAAATAAAAGTATTAAAAGTACTGTACTATGAGAAACTATTACATACTATATAGGGGGATGAACGGGAATGATTTTAAACTTTCAAGATGAGATAATATGAGATCCTTGAATTGAAACTTTCATTCAAGAGTAAAAAAAATTCTCCTTTTTCCATATTCCTTCCGTCATAATTAAAAAATCGAATCAGTTGACAATGACAGAGACAAAACTAATGTTTTGGAAAAAATCTTCCATCTTCATCTCCGATTCTCAGTCTCAGTACATTATCATTTATTTCTAGAAGTTTTTAAACGTCTGTTTCTTCTCATTGATGAAAATGACTACATTGACTCACCATTTCCATGTTCTTGTACAGATATTATTCATATCATTATTACATCCACAAAAAACCAAATGCCATCATGATCATTCCCATTTCTTTATTTTATTATCATTGCAGTTTTTAACATCATCAACCCCCGTAGAAATGTAGTAAAAGTTTTAAAATAGTTCTCATTCTCATTACTCATTGGAAAAGTTCTCATTCAGCAGAACTTTAGCATATATATCTCAAATTTATATATAGTCTAAACTAACTGGATCATGATCAGCAGATCAGGTGCGGATGAGGATATTCAAAAAACAAAGAATGTCGACTGTTGACATTTATCAAAACCAGAACAGCTTTCACTGTGAGATTTGAAATGATTTGTTTAATCACTACGAATTGGAATCACTACTACTGGTATTGTATTATATGCTGCCTGTGCCAGTGTTGATAGTTCATAGTGAATGAATGGGGTTGGTTGGGGACAATTTGAAAGATGAAAGGTCTTTGATTCTCTTGGGATTTGAATGTGAATTTGCAAATCAAGGGCTGAATTAGAATGTAGAATTGGATTGTAGATGAAACTAGAGTAAAAGAAGGATGAGATTGATGAGGAAAGTTGAGTGTAATGATGATATTGAATGAGAGCGACTGGAATGAGATGAATGAATGCATTCATATTGGATTTATCCCCTTTACTACTTTCTTCTTTTCAAGGCAAATTTAATTTGTCACGGCCTATGAAATCGAGGATGCTATGATATTGTGTCATATAAAGTACACAATATGCACCACATACGGAAATAAATGCGGGTCCCCTTTTCTCGCTTTCTCTCTCCGCAAATTATTTGTCCTCTGATTCATAAAACCACTTTCCTTCTCTCTAACCCAAGGAAGCGGATCCATTTAATTATAGTAAAACGCTTGAGTCGTCAAAATCATACGATTTCTTTCACCCTTCTCATCTCCATGTTAAAACACAAAGGAAATAAGGAACACAAAAATATACGAATACGAAAGCCGCAATATAAATTCATTTTTTTCTGTGTATTCAAAATTGATTCATAGTTTTTTTGTTACTATAATGCAATGCAGCAGCAATTTTTACTTTGTACTACAGTTTCCCAAATGATTAAATTAGTATCTATAAGCATTCGCCCATCTGCTATATCGCGTCCTTTGAATTCGAAACCCAAAGATAACGATGAGCTGATTCTGCTTCTACTAAACCTAAACGTGACAAATTGCCATTGAACTAATTATTGTTCGGAAGGAAAATGTGAGTTCTTGCAACAGGAATTTGGACCATGAATCAGCAAAATGTTGGCAAACAACGGGAATTGTCAAAGCAAACTTGTTTACTCCTGTCCACACAATGCGACATCCTGCTCCACGACGCGCGTTGACAATAATGCTTGTTTTCGTCAAAGTCTCTATAGTTTGCGTCAACGTTGTTTTCCTTCTAAACCGCTAATAGTTGATCAATGTTTTTGAAAATCTTCCAACTCTATGAAAGCTTTTTTGAAAAATTGTCTTCACTTGTCACAATAGAAATACACAGCGATGAAGTTCGTGACGAATCTTGAAGAATAGAGGTAAATAGGGATTAAAAATCCAAAGTTTTACAAATCATTAGTGTGGGTAGGGGTCATTTGATACAGATTTATATCAATTTAATTCAAAACCATATTTTTATGGTTTATGACACAATTTTCCAATCCTCAGCAGTTGACTGATGGAAACTTTAACATAAATTGAACGAAATCAGAGCATGTATTTACGATATTCACATGAACATCAGCTTTGAAATCCACACAATCAAAAAAAATCCCCAACTTCATCTCATAATCTATATAAATGCTTGCCTTTAGACAATTTCATAAAATGGGTAAATCTCATGCTTGAAAAAATCTTGGAGCAGAGATTTTAGATTTTATAACATGAGAAAATGTCAAAGATAATAATCATAAATGATTTTCTTTGAGAACTTTATATCAATTCCTAAAGCCATCTGACAGTCCAATAAATAAGGACGGTCATTCATTTTTCTGACTAAAGGCAAGATTAATGAATCAGGATCATCTTGCTACTTTACTATTACGTATATGACTCTAAAACTTTGAATCTTTGAACGTACTTGTTTCGTAAACCCAAACAAATAAAATTGTACAATAAGAATAATGTTAATAATAATAATTCGTGACAATTATACCTTTAGTTCTGGTCAGTTAGCTTAAGGATCATTAGTGCCATTCCTTGACGAGAAGAACCTATTATTCATTTCCCTTAATTCAGCTCCATTAATAGTGTTTAGATTTCAAAATGGTAAATATCTACCAGTTGCACAATAACAATGCGCGTCTTTCTCTTATCCGACCTTTTATATTAGACACAATATTATTCCTTTGCTGGTCTCACCACTAATCTTAAGCTCAACTATATGGAAACAGAATAGTATTCAAAATACTTGAAAGAGTTCCAGTCTCACTACGATATTTAGAATATGTCAAATATGACTAATGATCCTTTTTCAAGGGTAGAATACAAAATCCAGGGCTTTTAATCGTACACCGCACAGAAAGAAATTCTGTACTTCCATTAATAAAGGTTTATCAGGTTGGTCTTCTTGGTAGGACAGAGTGCAATTGTCCAGTTTTATTCCTGTCTGTCATTTATTCACGATCATCAGCTTGTCCAGAGCGCAAAAAAGACCACAATGAAGGCCAATACCATAAATATAATGATAATTTCTCATTTCGAACATTTCGAGTCGGAGTCACTAAATTGTAATTAGGCTAAGACTACCTGTAATTTCTTAGTTGGTCAGACTTTCTATACAATTTTCCTTGCCCTGGTTAATTTAATGATACTTTTCTCCTATTCCTGTGAATCTGTTTCAGGTTAACATGAACTTCGGTAACGGTAACGGATTGATAAGTGAAATCCCTGGTTATAAAGGGACTAGTTACGAGAGGATTGTGATTTGTGATTCTGCTTTTGATTTGCTGTGAATATAATACTTTGCTTTGAGGATTGCTTGATGTTTTGAAATGCTAAGATGGTATTTGTGGTGGTGAGCCAAGGGGAATATATTTCAAATGGAATAAGCGATATGAAAAGATTGAAAGCGTCAACTCATTGTATTCATTGGAGGAGAAGAAGAAGTGAGAATTGACTGGAGACAGTCTCTCTCACTCAATTCCATCCTGGAAAGAAAGAAAAGCGATGGAAATGATGATAGGCAAGTGGTATTATTACAACCAAATAGCTAAAAACTTACATATCCATTGCCACCAGCCAAGCTATGTCATGCCACCACAAGAAAAACTAAGTTAACTGCTTTTTTAGGGTTTAAAAAATAACAAACGAGATTCCTTTCTTTTTTCCAACAACTCCAATTTACTTCCATACTCTCCTTATCCTGGAAAAATGGTCATTCTCTCATCCACTTGTACATTTCAGTATTTCACTATATATAGGGCCTTGGAAATTGCCAACTTGTCTTGTCACTTTAGTAGTAGATGAAATGAATTGTACATTTGCAAACCCAAAGTGTATTAAAGAAGTGAATAAAGCCATTTATATCAAAACTACTATCTCTTATTATTCGTGTGTATACTGTATATTGTAGAGAAATGTTTGATTGCTTGAATTACATAATAGAACCATGTATAGAGTATCATATTGTATCACATGAGAAAATGTTCCCACAAGAGAAGAATCCTGTCTGATTCAGTGCCGTCGCTTTTCATTTGTTGGTGGGGGAGAAAAGTAGAAAAGAAGCAAATTGCCCAGTCGAGAAGAGAATATCAAATGAAATGCATACCGTTCTCCGATATAAGTATTCCTTATATTAGTGCTGGTACTCGGGAGACGCTTTTTTCGAAAACACAATCATACACCACACCACTACGATTACGATATGAGGACACAGACACAGAACCTACGCTTCCTGGAAAAGATGAAATTTTTTGGCAACTATCAGCTATTGTCACAATCTATTCCATCCGTACGAATGAGGATGATGAGCAACCAAATCTCTTCTCTATATTCTTTTTCAACTCAAGCCACTTTACTTCTAATGTATTATATTATTTGAATGTCTCAAAGGATTTGGATTTCTCTCGGCATTTTATTCCATTTTTTCCCCACTTTTCCTCTTCCGAAATCTCTTCTTCTGCTTCTTCTTCTGGGAATTTTATTTTATTATACCAGGAATGAAGATTCCCACACCTGATGAGATTTGCCAAATTTTTGAATTCACTCTTGAAACATTTGAATTTCAAATGTCTTCTTTTACTGTTGGTATTATTATGTCACTCTCTGCTGTAAAAATGAGATTATGCTGTAAAAACTAAATTCCCTCAAAGGAGTCCTAAATCCATTGGATAAGGAAATGGCAGTTTATGCAAATGAAATGATTCAGAAGAAATTGCACAATGTGCTCAACTTTTACTGGAAAAAGTTTCCAACTCTGAAATTCATCTGTACATATGCCATGCATATATAGTTAGTATATGGTGGATTGATGTCGTTAACTTTTCTTGGGATAATTAATACTTCTCAATTCACCCCATGGATGGGGAAAAGTTCTCTTGAGAGATGAGAGATAGAATTGATAGTTGATGGTAAATCATATTATTGGAGTCAATAGGGAGAAACTTGTCAGAGTGGTAAGTCATCATCAGTATAGAGAAATAGGAAGAAATCACGAAGAAGAAGATGTCAGAAATGAAAGTCAGAGAAAGAATAAACTTTGTAGACTTTTGTAAGGAGGAAGTTTGGAATGAAAGATTCTGACAGATGAGGAAGAAGTGGGAAAGATGCTCTTCGTATCCGCTTCATAAAACTCCCATAATAATCTCAACCACATTTCCTGATTTCCTTCTCTCAAATAATGTTCACATAATAATAGCATAACATTTGCATTCAACCACACTGAAATAATCCTTTTCTTTTACTCTTACAGCACTTTCTGTTTCTCAAGCACCATTTTACTTTTATTCTCTTGTTTGATACGCAATTTAAAAATTCTCTCTGCATTTATAATGGGATTTTTTATTTTTTGGCGTTTTAATTATCCCATCCCGGGTCTTAAAAACAAGTCATTATTATCAGCCTGTTAAAGCAAAAAACACCCATGTGACATTTTTCTTTTTCTGATTTAAAATTATAAACTCGGTGATTAGCAGTGTCACGCGTTGATATGAAATAGGAATTCGTCACACATACAGTTCTATACTTAAAAACTAAATGAGACTTGTTTTTTTTATCACTGCAATGCTGCTGGTTGCACATGAAATAAAAAGAAAGCATTGGATTGGAACAGTTGCATCATGAATGATCAGTTTTTACGCAATGACAATACACTCATTATTATCCATCATTGCTCCTAGGGAAAGTCATTTTTCATTTCAATACGTATTACATTATTGAAGAGTTTGATTTCCAAAATGTAAAAATGAATAAATATATGAATATCATACAATGAGGAAGAATTTTGTGAGAATTTCTGCATTCAGAACAACAATGTGATTGAGGTTTTGATATATAATTCTTTTCCCCATTGTTAGCCATTGGCAATAGTAGTAGCATCAGAGTGATTGATTTGACCAAATTATCTTGGCATGAGTTCAAGATGGATGGGATAGTAATGTAATAAAATACATGAATGAACAAAGAAAACTGAACATCGGTGAAATAGCTTCTGACAACTTACCAACCCACTAATTCAATTCGGAACGGAGATATGAATTGTGTTTTCTACCCAAGTACAAAATACATGATTTTTTCTCATCAGTGTCCGTAACTCCCACTATATCATCATAGTATGCAGCGTGTAGTGCAGATGCATAAAAATTATTCACGGATTAAAAGAGTAGAAGAGAGCATTTTTTGATAATTTTATTCTGTAAAAAGAATCTCATGAGCAGAGCTTAAAACTCAGAAACAAGGGTTACATTGTGTTAAATTAAATTCTGCTGACTCCTCAATTTCTCATCCTCATACGGGTCCTCCTGATCCTATGGTGGGATTCGGTTAGGTCAATTCTTATATCCCTATATCCCTAGTAGTAGATTTAAAATTAGCTTCAATTCTGCTATTCCCATATAGTTGATGGAAGATTTGATAAAGCAGTAAAGGAAAATAGTAAAAACAGTTTGCATTGATGGTATGGTGGCTGACAACCGATTCGGTGTCTGATTATTAGAATTGGGTGGGGGAAAGGGATGAATGAAGTACTGGTGGTGTGGTGTCAAACCACCACAAAACAAGGACATATACTAATCCATCATTCTGTCGACATTTCGCACTGTTCCCTTTTCACAAAACATTTTATGATTATTAGTAAAGGCGTTCCTGCGTGGTGCATATCACAAGGATAATCATCATTCTACTTTCATGGCAGAAGTAAACAAGAGCATAACAAACAGCCACTGAGGTTATATATAGTCTTGTTTTTCATTTCAAATTTCAAACTGCATCACATCCAATAAATAACATCCAATAAATCTCCAATTTAAAAAATAATAAAAAATCATTGGATGTAGATTCATTTCCAGGGACATGATGAACATGATGAACCTTGCAATTGTAATCGGGGCTTTTAATACAAGAGTGGATCATATTTACATGCAGATTCAGAACTGTTGAAATTCAATGTTCTACTTTTGATGAATGAAAGTTTTAATACCACAAATTATAGGGTTCAGTACAGAAGAGCACCAAAACCAAATCACTGCTACTTTCAGACTTTCACTTCACTACAGCTTATTGTCTAATCCTTCGAATGAGATGCATGAGATTTTTATTGGAGAAGAAATTAAAACATTTTTGTATTCATCCATCCTCTGAACTGAAATGAATTCTATTTTTCAATTCTCATGTTGTTAAGTACAAAACCACGTTGTTTTGTTATCATCAGAATTGAATATCTGTGATTCACATAAAAAATAATGTATGGGTTTTTTAAATAGTTGGGGGTTGTGGCAGCAGTTGGGGAATATTTCGGATCGGATGATGATGTCAGAAGAATATTATTACATTTTGTTCATTTCGACAATCCACTCTATGGAAGCTATCCATCAAGTCTTTTCTTTTCTTAACACTCTAAATGAATATGATACCGGGTGCGTTTTGTTAGTGACAAGTTTTTTGTACCGATTAGTAGGACATGGAGGGTGGATGTTAGCAGAGTAATCAATACTCCACCACAACTATATAGTACATAGGAGGATGGCTTAGATTTTAGATTGAAATGGGAATAGAATATAATTAGTATCATTGCATTGGTTCAGTTTTTGTGGTTTAAATTAAAAGTTTTATTTCCTATGATTTTATACTCCGTGTCATCACAACATGAACAAGCAAAGGCAAGTCCTACGAATTCTGTGACCAGTAAATCTTCCTGGAACAACAAAAAGCATTTTTCCTATGCCATGAATTTTTTACGGAACCCTTTTCCATTTTTATTCTACTAGATAGTATATATATGGACATTGGTATTATTGGTGTTAACTTTTGCCTCAGGAGAATGAGGTTGGTGTTGGTGGTGGTGGAATGGAAATCAGAGGAAGTCTCATCATGCAATGTGGGCATTTAAAGTAATCCCAGCTGTTGAGATAAGAGAGAAGGGTTGAAAAGACAAAGTAGGCGAGAAAATTTAAATTTCCACAACGGGGCTGTAATGTTGAAATCCTCGCTGTCGAATCAGATGGAATAAACCTGTAATGTTTGACGTAGAAAGACGTGGACCATTAATCTGACCTGATAAGGCCTTCCAGCTAAAAAGAGGGACATTTTACACACAAAAAGCCAATC
>JAQFZB010000202.1:0-22192 GCA_034695165.1 Desoria trispinata
GAAGTTTCTTTGTATTCCACTTTGCAACTCTAATCACTTCTAGTAAGTGATAGTTAGTCGATTTAATCTCAAAATATGTCATATTAGTCAATATTATTTAAAAATGCTCATGTAATATGAAAATGTGTAATTTGTAATAATCATATGACTTTTGATATAATAAAGCTACTGATATTGATATTCTGGCGTTTAATCTGTGTTGATTCTTCATTGATATAAAAGTATTAATCCGGCATCTCAAATCAGCAACTAAAATGTACCAAGATACAGGCGCTCAATCAGTAGCTCAAGCGTAACAGTTCGTCGTCACTATATCAGCAACTGACAAGTAGTGCTAAATCAGTAACTCATTTCGGTACCTAAATTGGCAACATTTTTTGTTTCATTTCGTCGTCTTTTCAACACCGATAGTGTTCGGTGCAGAAGAAGTGCTGATGGTGTCGCTCGGGGTAGTTTTGAGTTTAAACTTTTAATTTGATTTTAGCGATGTTATGTTATGTCAATTGAGCCAGATTTAGAAAAGATTATTTCCCGATGGGTTAATGAATAGGAGTAATCTCAGGTGTAAAACCCATCTACCAATTTAGAGTAGATTGGGAAACCACGAGCTCCTATTCAACACGTTATGAACAGACCAGTCCCAAATTTTGTCAATTTTTAAATCCATTAAGAAATTTTCGATGATTTTACACTACACCAACTTCTGAAGCACCGAATTATGTGAATTGCGAATCAATATTGTTAATTTAAACTGTCTAATTAATTATTTTATAATTATCACCACGAGGACTATGTGGTCTGTTCAAAAACGCCGCGGGAATGTAGTACATATATTTATTGTACATTATGTGTGCCAATATTTTGGTATATCCGTTTCAATGGTTTATTAATTGTTTCCTTCTACGAGCCATATCCATGTATCGTGTAAGTTTAGATTAGGACCAAAAATTAGAATTCATAGCATTTCAGATAATGTTTATAAATGATAATCACCGTCGCCACAATTGTCATAATTTTGGGCCATACAAGTTTCACAAAATTAGTGATATAATTTTCCTTGCCAATAATTTCGGTATTTCGTAATGCAAAGTTTTGGAGGAAGTTTTAATGATCCATATGAAAGCCTTTAAACAGTATTGCTGTGTATTGCAAAACATTCTTTGCTGAATGATAACTTTAAATTCCAAGGCCACCATTATTTTAGACCCTTAACAAACTTCGTCGCCGATACTGTGATTAGTGACGTGTTTAAATAAAAACCCAAAATTTCTCTTCGTAAAAGTACATTTAAGATGTTTGGTTCAAATATATTTTTCTTTAGTACAAAGTAGGTCTAAAATAGCAGTTTTAAAGGTTTCGCTAATTGGTAATCAAACATGGTCATTTTAAAATTTCTAACCTTTTACGTATTTTGCCTATTCAAAATGAAAACTTTAGTTTGTTTAGTTACAATTGGTCTTAAATATTTTCTATATGATTTTAATAATTGTGTGCTTAAATTCAAGTGTTTCTCTGATACACATTGATTTACAGACCTCTCCCAAGAATTGATTCATAACAGCGGAAGGATAACCAAATATCGAGACAAAATAATCACGATTTATAATGCTAAAAACAACTCATATCCCTTTGAAAGTTATGCAGAAATGGACATTGGGTTTTTCGAAAAATGTACCCTAAATATTCTTATAGGTGTACGTCAACATCAACACGAAACGTTTCTTTATTTTTTTGAACATTCTCGAGATATAATCAGGGCATCATTTAATTTCTCTACGACTGTTCTTGTGGACTTTGTCGATAATTGGTTTCGCCCACCATCTTATACTTATGTAAAATCCGTCCGCTTCTTTATTTTTTCTATTACTAAACAATATGGAGCATGGCTCTATTATTGTCCATACATGGGTAGACGTGTATCAATCAGCCAGTTTGATATGTTGCATTACACTGGTTTGTACGGTCCTGCTGATTGTAAACCCAACAGAAAAAGTTCCAGAATATCTGTCCCTGAAACTTACGACGCTTTGAATCCAATCAATGGAGACTTCTGCAAATACATCGGACAAAGAAATCCACCAGCTAGGCTATGCAGATTTGGACACACGTTTCTTGAGAATTTGGCAGAAAGGTATAATTACACTTTGGAAACTACAGACAATATTGATCGATATATAAAAAGGACAAAAGACCATGGCTTTGGTTATTTGGGAAACAATTATGTTACTACATATTTTAGTATGGTTCAATATTTATTTAATCCAAAAATACAAGGATACAGTATACTTTATTTTGACTACAGTGGTCTAACGGAAAAAATAAGTTTCTCTAGATGGCTTACTCCTTTCAGAGCAATCGTTTGGATTTTAATTTTCGTTGCTCTTATATTAGCAGCCTTGGTATTCCAATTATTTAAAAAGATTGGTAAAAGGTCTACAGCAGCACGTTCAAATGATCATATCCTGTTACAAAAATTGAGGTTCCTGTATGTTACTATTATAATCTCGTTTTTACCCCTTCGATTCCAATATGAAAATTATTTGACCTCAGCACTTGTGGTTCCTGAGAAATCAATTCTTTTGAAAACAATCAAAGAATTTATTGTTGACAATGATTATAAATTGGTCGCCAGCTTGTACTTAGGGCAAGCTCATCGTTTCCGTAATATTGTTCGTAACGAATTTCAAAAGCTCTCCATCAATGTTTCGTTAAAAGAAACAATCATTGTTACAAGTATTAATGGTTATTCAAAAGATTTGGGACCAGCAAAGCAAACTAGAAAAAACGCATACGTTGTATTTGTCGACTCTAAAAATATCAGTAGGTACGAGGACGAACTATTTGGTAGAAAATATAGTGGTAACCTTGCGTGGAATGTGTTTGGTGTTCAAACGTATTGGAATTACTTGCAGACGGCAGCTATTAAAAAATTCCTAATAGATCTACGACGATTAGATCAAAATGGTTTCGTTCAGCTTTGGAAAAACTAGCGGTTGCAATAATTAGACTTAGTTGCTCTTAAATTTAAATCACATAGAAAATACTTTAAAGATGGTGAAGATAAAAACTTTATTTCATGTAAAAATCTAATTCCATTATACTGTACCTGTTGTGCATTATTTGCTGTTGCAATTTTTATAGTAATAGTAGAGATAATAAAAAAAATATTCTCTGAGCACATGCAAACATAGGTCTTTGAATTTAAAGAAATAATGAAAATCTAATAAGATAATTTAATTGCACACAAAACTTGAACCATAAATAAAATTTTGTTAATAAAAAACTAGTCCATAGTTTGCTGCATGTCTGCGGGCATTAATCTTTCAAAAGTATGGAGAAGTTTCATTTTTTACCAATCACTTGACTTTGCATATGAATAATAAGAACCTAAGGCTATTTTATGCTTTAGCATGGTAATCTTATGACTTGTGATACAAGTAAAAAGTAAAAGTAAAGTAAATAACTTTATACTCAAGGGTTCAAGCTTAGCTCCTTTTCAGGCCCTGCCCCGTACTTAAAGCCCAGAAGGATACACCGAGCCGAGTAGGATTAACAAACATATAGACAGTGCTAGGATACGAACCATGGCATTCCTCATCCCCGACTCCCCACCCAAACCACTAGACCCCAGAGGCTTGCTTGTGATGCATTTGATAGTACATAATGACCTGCATAATGCAAAATTTTCAACTGAAGATTGTGACATCAATGATTTAGCATTCAATAATTGTATTTAAACTCCCACTCCAGTTCCATCAGTTCATTAATATTGAATAAAGAATCACAAGTCTCTCAACTCCCAATCCAGTTCCAACAGTACGTATGTATGTATTAAAACTTCAATTTAATTTCCAATTCCATCAGTTCCTTACTGTGGTATAAAGGCCTGTAGTAGTTACACAGTATGGGAAGGTCAAAGGCACCATGGGGAAATCCAGGGATGGAAAAATATTCTATCAACTTCTCTTATGCCAAAACCATTTTAAGATTTCAGGTACATTATATTAGAGATTTAAATTTCTATAAACAGAATAATTATGATTATAATCTGGGACTATTACTTTATCCTTTTACTGCTAGGTTAGGCTAGGAATGAAAAGTGTCACTAAATATGGAAATCTCTGCCCTCAGTATGATATTCGTAGTAAATCTGTTTATGGAACTCTATTTAGGATTAATTGTTTTAGTCCAAAAGTATGCAATTTACATTTAGATTTTAAATTTTCAATGTCATTACTGCTAAATCCGAATTCGATGATACAGTTACCAAAAGAGGAAGAGCCATTGCTTCCAGTAGTCGTTCTTCTTCATTTCGGAAAATATTTTATCGGAACTGGGAACATATAGGTCCAAAATACTTGATGGATGAACAAGTACTCGTTGTAACAGTCAGGTCGTCCTACATGATTTTTTGACGGTCACGGAACTGTTCTGGGTCAAAATGAATGCCAAAATCGAAATCCCATGGGAAAATCAATAAGAATCGATGCAATGCTCGATTCTGTTCTCATACCATTTCTTATCCGTCATTTCCATGAAGTTTCATGAAGTTCCGTCAACTCCAACAGACAGGGAGGTCCAACAGACAGACAGACCGACAAACAGACACAATCTTATAAAGTTGTTTCCCCATTTAAACAACCTTATAATTATATGCAATACGGAATTCATAGCAAGGGAAATATTCTGTCATCATATTAGGATTTCATTGACCACTTGAGCTGAAACTGCTTCAGCTCCAAAGGCACTAAAATGAGAATCTACAACTTCATATACTCTTAAAGCTTCATATATAATGTTTTTTATTACTGATGTGATCTTCATGTTTTATGTTATACAAGATTAGTCACATGAGAATAAAATATAGGAAATGATTTTGAACACACTAAATTATTTATATTAATTTCATCAATTTTGATTTAAATTGCCTGCAAAATTTAATAGAAAAAGTATAATTTAGTGGTAAAAAAGTTGTTGGAAATTAGTAATATTTATTTCATTCGAATATTAAATTTTCAAATTTGCAATATTTTGTAAATTTATTCATCAAACTAAATATTGACGTCAATGAGAACATTTGAAATTCAATACATTTGAAGTGAAGATGAGTTGAAGCTTCTGAAAGTCATGAATGGATCATGGATTTCTTCATCTACCAATGTTTAATTTTAACTGTTCATTCAACAATTACATAGTGTCATTCCAATATAGATTTATCTCATCTGGTGGAGGTTGATAAAAAACCTATTCCAACCCAAATCCCCATTCACACAGTAACACGTAAATGCAGTATAGTGTATATCTAATTTCGTCAGTCAATAAGAAATATAATTCATCAACCCTCTGTTGTTGCAAAGTTATTGCATTTAGAGTGAAATTCTTTTGCTTACATTTCTAATTAAAGGAAAAGTAATTTTATCCTTGTTTCTATGGAAATTACTATATTTTTAAAACGGAACAAATTTATCGTCATTTATTGGTCAAAAATAAAATTTGCTAAATGATATTCTCACCCTTTAAATTTAAGCCCACTTTCAACGTTTTCCAACGGTGAGAATTTCACAAATACAGGGGGAATGCTGCGGGTTTATATTTATAAGGGAAATAGTAATTAATCATATTTTGCTATTTGAAAGCCTTACTATTGTTGCAAAATCCTTTTCCTTCGTGATTTTGTAGTAAATATGTTTTCCAGACAAAGAGGATTTTTTGAACTAAACCACTAAACTTATAAAGTAAATAAAAACACTAAACATAAACACTAAACTTTATTTCTAAAGTAAATAAAATAGTCATCGCAGTTTTCTATAAAAATGATCATCGGAAACTGAAGTTTGAAAAGAATTTTTTGTGTTTAATTATGCAAAAGGGTGCCGTAGCATTAATAAACTAATTACGTGTATTTATTCAACTGTATTTAATTGTATTTAGTTTATTAAAAAAAACTGATACTTGCTGTATTGGGAAATAAAAATAAATTAAACTTGATACTTCAAACAAAATCCTGTATTATTTGAATCTGGAGTTCCTCCAAAAAGAAGTGTAGGACTAACTCCGACGAAGGCCGGAGTAACTTCGCAAAAACAGCTGCCACCATTTAGGGCTCCAGCTACAAGTGCCCACTCACAAGCAAAAATTCCTCCTGATGATGTTCCTAAACCCTGGCAGTCAGCAGAATCTAAAAGGCAATTATAAAATGAGTTTGAAGGTTTAACTTTGTAGTTGTTACATTATATACTTACTGCCAATGGCCCCTGGGGCAGTTCCAAAGGGAAATGGCGGGATTTCTCTTGAATCAAAATTGACATTCATTGTGTATGGCTTCCAAGTCGATGTCACAAGGGGGAAACTACTACAATATTTCTGATTTCCGTTAATCTGGACCCAATCTGTATCCCCTGGACATGGAACCCCTAATGCTACTCCTGGTCCAGTAATAAAAAATGCTTGACCTACTCCTGCTGCAGTTCCAAAATCTCCAGCCACGCACGGTCGCCACTAATTATATTTTATATTAAGCATTTTAAAAGTTTTTATTTTATTTTGAATTACTGTAATTTGTCTACTCTGCTCCCCTCCTTCAACGCAGATGACATATTGTTGATTACTTTGTTGTTGTCCTCCGAAATCAAAAGATCTAACAGTATCTGTCGTTTTATTGAAGTATTGTAGGCAATGGCTTGGAACTGTATAAATTTGGTACACAAAATTTATTTTATTAAAAAAATTAAGTTAAATTTTTACCAACTCTACGGGAAAGACATGGGATCTGTGAAACTACGATCTCATATCGACTATTTGCGCTAACAAATCGTGGCGTCAGGTCAATAGTATCAGAACCCCCAAATGATAGATACACTAAAATAAAGAAATAAATTCAAATTATTATCTATAGTGCATATGCAGGAAAATTTGTGTAATTTGATTATGTTTTTACTATGCTGATCTCGTAGATTTCCGCAGGTTGTAAATCCATCAGGTACCGTAATTGAATTACTGATGATAAGAGCATCTCTATGACAAATTCCATCAGCGTTTGCTCCTTCGGATGTAAACTCTTTGAAATCAAGTCGAATTTGACAGACGTCCTTTTTCTTTTAACATGTTAATTAGACATTATGTATGGTGGATCCAATAAAATGTAAACTTACCCTCCGAATTTTAATTGTACATTGTGCAGTTGATGGAGTTGGAGTTTTAAGCACCGAAACGTATTCATTTACTGTGAGTCTATTTTCATCCATTGTACAATTTAGGGACACTACAGGAGTAATTAATAAATTTCAATAATTATAATACATATTGAAATCTAATCTAAATTTAAATTACATCTGCAGCATTGCCCAAATCCCATGCTGCAATCCCCCATAGCATCTCCTTTGAGAGTCTCACATTTCCCTCTAATCAAATTACGACAATTTTAATTTCACCTGACAAAAAGTTTAGTTTAGTTGCGTTAATTACCTGGGCAAACAAACTCCATCGCGAACTTCATTCGTCCCAGCAGATCCACAGGGTTCTGGTGGAATCACGACTTTTATAAATGGAAGAAACATTCCTAAAAAATAAATTAAATTGCTAAACCTTTAAAAAATTTAAATTTAAAAAACTAAATCGGCTTCTAATATTTAAGTGTTGCTTTTCTTACGTTTAGGATCCCTGAGAGAAATATCATTTGCATTATCCTTTTGAAAGCAATTAACAAATGTTGCAATCAGACACAAAGTTCCAGCAACTGCAACCGGGTTTCGAGAAAGCGTCAACAAAACTTTACAAAGTCCCATTTTAATTTTAGAAGCACAGAAAGAATCTGCCAGACTTCTGCTGCAATGACAGAGCTTTTATAGGATTTATTTGAACTCTGCATAAATCAAGTTCAACTGCCACTATATATATGTAAACAACATTAAAATATTTATACTTCATATTAATAACACTAACTACTACATGATAAAACGGTGAGTTGATAATGTTAATGGAAAATGTACACATAGTTGCAGACATAGGATGAAGGAAGAAGTTAATTGAAAAGGCAAATAAATGTACGTTAACAATTATTTGTTTAACCAATTTGACACAGTTTTGACCCTAAAACGGATTTGAGTGAAATTTTCACACTACAATTATAATAATTCATTAAAATTATTGGAAAATAATGACTTCATTTAACCAGTGGTATAATTTCAATGATTATGTTGCGTTGGACCAAAATCAAACTTTATATTATTACTATTCTGTATAAATTCGTAAATTATTTTAGGACTAAATTTTAGGACTATTCTAGGCTGAATTTATAAATACATACTAAACTTACCCTAATAATTTATAGTGGTATTTATCAAAACAGATTGTAGGCTTAATCTCCGTAAAATCTATTTTAACAAATACTTCTTCAAGAGTTTAAATGAGAACTGATGCATATGCTTTAAGGAAGAGAAAAATGTAAACAAAAAGCTGCTAATTGATCTAACAAATAAGAAAACACCAGTTTTTCAGGGCAATGATCAGCAATTCAATGTCAATGTCTTTACTATAATTTACAGGTCAAATTAAATCTTTCAGCAATAAAAACCTAAAGAATCTTTTTAAAAATCGGTATTCATATTCTTATTTAACGCCAATAAATTATGTGAAACATAAAAGAAAAATAAAACAATATTGGGATTCTTGATAGCTTTATTTTGTAATTTTTTTTGCTTTAATAGCAATCAATAAATGTAACATAGACTAGCTTGGAATTCTAAATCCGTCATTCTTAATCGTGCACTGATACCTGTACAAATAATATGAGGTTCAAAACTATATTCAATATAAATTTTCACTATGCGTTGCATGAAATTACTCATCAATAAGGGAAATGTATCTATCTATTCACCATAATTATTATTTGTAACAACATGAATACATAGAAAGTAGAATTCTGCACTCAAATCACAGAGATGAATGTTGCTCTAGAATGACAGTTGTTTGCAAATTCCTATATGATTCGGTCTGTACAAATATTTCGGAATATTAAGATTCCTAAATAATCAATTCCGACAGGTAACATTACGCTGTCTGGAATATTTATATGTACATATATCTAAGTGTAATTAATAGCTTGTAACTGAAGATACCCTTACTACACATAGGTTGAATCTTTCATTATGGCTTTTGTAGTAAATACGTATACTATTATAAGAATTGTATTCATAGTCATTTAGCTACTTTTTTTGGAAGTTAAATTTGAATCTGCCAAAGTGAATTGTTCAAAGCTGAAATAACTCACTTTAAATCACTTTAATCCTTTCTTTAATTTTAGAACTATTATATGCTAAATCCTGTTCTCAAAGCTTACCCCGGATTTTATGATCTTGAAATCACTGACTTACCTAAAGGTTTTGAGCAGTACGGAAATACTGGAAGGATGATTGACATCCCCAAAAGTCAGATTGATGGGTTTTACTAATTTGAAAATATTAGTCCCGTGATATTTTTAAAATAAAGCACATCAATTGAATTTATCAACTTTATTAAGCATTGTTAATTTCTTTATGTGATCGCTTTGTTTGATTGGTCTGTCCGTACTCGCTATAACTAAAAATCTGATGATGATGCTATGGTATATGAGTATTATAATAATGGGATACAAGTTGTATCCTGTTGGTTGTTGCATGAGGTATTTATATTCGTATGGATGAGAAAATATTTGGAGGATTGTGAATTCTCTCTTTCATGTGTTTTTTTATCCACGATGACATTCGGTTAATTGGATAATTTTTCTTGGACGAATCTTCTTTAATTCTGTGTATCAGCCTACAAAACTACGGAATTTCTTTTCAACATGCATATTTGACAGACTTATCCCCACAGACTAACAATACAGATTTTGTTTTTAGCCCGAATAAAGGGTTTGTGTAATTGTCAAATTGCCAATCCTGTTCGTCTGTAAATACGATAACTCCAGAACACGTCAACCTATCTTCATAAGTTGTTCTCGAATGGAGAGATCCAACGTGAGGGGGAATTACATCATTCCCCCATAACAAAGAACCATATAACCGGTATTTATGACATAATTAATAAAGACGCAGAAAGATTAAGTTCGAATTTGAGCATCATGGCTCAGCTTATCAAAACAGAATTTCCAATGACATACTTTATAATATAAAAAATAACCCAAAATAAGCATAATGACTAAATGGCCATGGAAGAAGTTCTAATTGATGATGGGTTAAGTTAAAAATAACCCAAAATACGGACTACATGGTCATTGAAGTATTTCTAATTAAAAAAAGATTGGGTT
This sequence comes from Desoria trispinata, assembly GCA_034695165.1. Classification (NCBI taxonomy): domain Eukaryota; kingdom Metazoa; phylum Arthropoda; class Collembola; order Entomobryomorpha; family Isotomidae; genus Desoria; species Desoria trispinata. The sequence continues at coordinate 10,286 of JAQFZB010000202.1, forward strand.
AAAAAATACAACAAAATACTGACAAATTAAAACAGAATTTGGGCGGGCTATGCCCAGTTGCAGGCAGGTTTTTGAATTTCGTTTTCAAATATGTCAAGCCATAGCTAAATTCGATAATGAACTCGAATAAAGGTCATAAGGTCACGATTCTAGGTTATTAGATCACCATATTCTTACATTACAACCCCATCAAGTATGGTATCATTCGACGCGTCCTATATTAAGCTCCAAGTTCTAATTTCTAAAATATGTCCTTTAAAATGTTTCAATTTCAAACTGTATCAAGTGGATTCTCATTCAAGCATCCTGTCAAGGCTTTATGTTTTACAAAATAAATAAAAGGTTACGACATAACTGTTGTCAGTCATATAAAATTATATGAACAGACAAGAACGTATCAGTATTTTTAAATTCTGTTTTCAAATACAGATAATAAGGGATTAACGTAAAGATCATTGTGATCCAGTACAATAAGATCAATGTTCTATTTTAGGATATAATTTATATTAAAAAAATATTTTAAAATAATTCTTTAGTATATGGCTTTTAAATGGTTTACTATTGCTCAAAGCCATTATGGCAATGCACGAGGTGTCTGTCTGTCCGCCTGACTGTGAACACGTTAACTATCGTACGGTTTGACTTATAGTAATATATCTTGGAACATTAGCTTTAGACTTATAGGGTACGGATGAGTTCGAACATGGGTACCGTAGGTCAGAAAGTCATCATGGTCACGGGGAATGTCAAAAAATCCAAATTTCAAATAAAGCAACGAATCGAAACGCTATTCAACAGGATTTCGATTGTCACGTTCATTTTTGTATTGGGAGTTACAAAAATGACTTTATGATTTACGATCATGAGATCAAAGGTCAAAATAGAGTTTGATGTCAATAGCACTTCCTTTCAAAAGGGAGTTCAATTTTGACATTTATTTTGATCTTAAATGATCCTATGCTGTAAGGTAATTATAGATCAATTGGGGCAACTTGCAATTTCTTCATTTTTTAAACCTGGATTTCTGTTTAAAATGCATGAACTACAAACACCGTAAGCTTTATTTGACCCTTACTGCAAAATGAAGGCTAACAAATGTTGCTCAATTGTACATGACTTAATGAATAATAATATGCTTTATAGTAAATACATAGTGTTACTAATTTATTATTTATGTATACTTATTAATTATTTTTTCAGTAATCTTGTATTTTCAGGAATCTGTAAAAATAATACATTTACTACTTTTATAAAGGACAATCAGTACACAAAAATTTTTGTGACTTAAATTGTTTTAAACAACGTTCAGATTTCCCTTAAATCTATATCACTGTAAAATTTTAATTAAAGATTTTAACCATATAAAACTATAGCGTTTACAGACGCGTACAGTCTTTAACATTTGAACATTTAAAGTATATATTTTCAACACCTATACTTATATGACAATTAAAGCTGCAAAAAACCCAATTCAACAGCCTGTTCGTCATCATTATTGAAAAACTGTAATTTGTATCCTTCCTAAATTCACACTAATCTTAAATAATATCTGCAAAGGTAACAACAACGTGTCCGCAAGAAATATTGGGTGTAATAAAACCCATATTCTGTGCTAATATTGTTTTTGTAGAGAATTTCAAAAAACAGAAAAACAAAACAAAACGAATATAAAATTAGCATCATGACACACATTGTGATAACGGGCGATTGCATATTTATAGGGACGAATTCATTTGAACTGCGGAAACCAAGTTTTGCTGCTGCTTCTCTTCGAATTTTGTGTATTGGGAGATGTTGAGAAGCCCATTTAAATACTAGTCCGTAAATTCCAGACTGAACTATGTATTGCAACCTCCTTTTTATATACCCTGCTGTTATTTCCCTATAGTTGTTAAATAACCAAATGTATTTTTCAGTAAGGAAGTTGTCACTACCTTTCAGAAACACCGTTTGTTCCTCATTAAGTCGACTTTTAAGGTTAAAGTAGTCCAGATACACGTCAATCATTTCATTTGTGGCTATGAATGCCGATTTATCGCAATTTTTAAGGAAATTATAGATCTCTGATACATTCATAGAAGGCCACGCTTCGTTACCTCCAGACTCATTAAGAACTTGATGCGTGAATTCTATGAAATGAGCTTCAGCTGTATTCCATTCTTTCCTAGACACTTGAAAAGGTATTTCTAAAGAAAAAGATATTACAAAAGGGGTTTTTTCTAAAATACTAGATCTAAGGGTAACAATATTATCCGACAAACCCTCATAGTAATCTGAATATGTTGTAGAAATCTTAAAATTATGTAAATTTAATATTATGTGTTGTTTCTCGAATTTAGGTTTGTTTGGCTGAATCTGATCGCACTTTAATACAGTTTTGTACATATTGTTAATGAAAAAGATTAAAATTACTAAACAGCCTAATTCACTATATATGATTGCAATAAGCCCAGTTGAAAAATGTTTGATTTTTTTGTAAAAACAAAGATCTTGGCCATTCTCCAATAGACAGTTCAGAATAGTATCTGCACTAAAGAAAAAAAGATCACAACTTGTTGGATATACTTTTTGGGCTATATTAAGCGGACCTTCTAATGCTAGTTGGATATTTAAGAAAATCTTAGAAAATAGTAAAATTGTTAAAATTATCGTAACAAAAACAACTATCCAAAGGGTAGATTCAAACGGTTCAAGAAAAATCCAGAACTGGAAATATCCAGTTATTTTAGGATTGACAACTCCATTACATGAAACAAAGTTATAAGTTGTGACATCATTGGCTATAATAATATGTGTTTTCGGATCATTAAACTTACTTTCAGGTAGCCAAACATATCTGTCATAGGATACAAATAAACGCGAGTTAAAAGTGCAAGACCGCCTACACAGCTTATTCAGTTCTGGTTTAGGTTCAAATGTAATATTAATGGATTGTCTCAAATAATGGAAAATTATTTCAGATGGATGCGTTAGAAGAGGAGTTTCTTCCATTACTTGTTCAATAAATGGATTGATTTTATCTTCACGGTAATCTCGACGATATAAAAGCTTTAAATAGATATTCTTTCCTCCCTTAAACAAAGTTTTCTCTTGATCAAGTAGAAATGTATTCCATGACAATATTCTGGCATTTGGTAGTTTAACTATTAAAGAATACAAGTAATACTTGTTACAAAAATAGCAGATATAATTAAGGCTTTGAATCCGCGGGTTTTCTCTTTTAGCCAATTGGGCAAAAAATAATGAGATGAAATGATGAATGTGAGTATTCATACTTTTTACTCCCACATGGTCTAACATTGGTCTTCCTGTAACTGAGACAATAATCACTGTAGTGGGTTCAACGTGCACGGGCATATCAAATTTTTTTAAATTGCCGCACGGTATTACTGGTTTAGTGTAATGATGTAGAATCGTATGACAAATTACCCATAAGAACCAATGATCCATTATATACTCCTGTTTCGCCCAGTCTTCCGGAAAAAGTATAATATTGACAACGCAAAACACTCGACGGCGTTGAAATATTTTTTTATCAATTGATGTTCTTTCATTTATTGTGATAAGCAAGATAGGTATTTTTGGCAGAAACGGTAAATTTTCATTGTTGAAATTTGATATCGAAGTTAAGCAGTTCGATTCGTCATTAATTATATCTACATAAGAATGTCTATAGATTTGAGATTGAGAAAATAATGCAAAAAAATGTATAGTAATAAAAATTGACAAAAATTTGAAACTCATTCTCTAACCCTTTGAAATTATACAACCTCTCCATGTGAATGTGAAATGTGCACTTATCTCCTCGAATTCAAAAACTACTTAGAAAAACATACTGTACGTAGTTTATACTTGATTGAAGAGGTTCAAGGATGCTTTCACTTACGATTTAAAAGGCTGTCGTCAATACTTGATATTTTTGTAATTTTTGAATTCAATTGGTTCATGCCTCGTTGGTTGATAGAAATTTGACACTAAACAAAAAAACTGTAACGAGCAATTCAGTCTTAACGTCAAACATTCTGCGCTTGATCAAAAGCCTCATAAAACAAATGCACCTTTATATTTTGGGCTTTTGAGATAACGTCAAAAACAAGAAAATATCAAGCAATAGATAATAATGTTTATGAAAATCAATGGTAATAATTAATAATTTTACCATTGATTTGACTTGAGATAGCCGTGACCCCGCCATTAAATATAATATTAATATATAATTTATTTAGTGGAACATGGAGTATTCCGGTATGGGGTATTAGTTGCATTATCTTAATTCTGCTATCAATTAATTGGAGAAAGTAAAAGGAAGGTTTCTAAAGGTGATACATTTCACAGAAAAGAGATCTCTGAGAATTTGGAATGAAGATTAACAAGGGAAATATTCGTAATATTTCCGCCATGAACGATGTCGTAACTATAAATGTTGCACTGCTGGATTGAATACAAATAGTGTGTTCACATATTAACCATGTTTTATATCTTATTTATTAATAACGTTTAATAAAAAGAGTGGAACTTACTTACTAGAAGGGCACTATAGAGGGGTGATGATAGTTCGATCCTCAAGGGTCCTGGTGTGACCCTATTGTCGCAGGTAAAGAAGTATGCTGAACTGTGGATTATGAGATGAGGGATGAAAATGGCGGATGCACGCCTTAAATGAATGAGAGAGAGACGAGAGGTTGTTTCTCTAAGGAACAGCTTTACTAGAATGATCTCTAATTATAGATTACAGGTAAGTTTATGTGATGAGGAAGAAGATGTCTACGTGACTCGGCTTGGAGACGCTTCTCCCACTATTGCCCACTGGCATCTCTATAATGTAATATGAGAAGGTTGGGGGATAGGCCCCTTTCCTTATACTCCCCCGGGGTAATTTTTAAAAACTTGAATTAGATTATAATTGAGAGTTTTTTACGTTAGATTAACAATATTACGATATAGTAAAGACCCTTATTTTCCCATTTTAAACTCTTATTTGTGATTTTACAATTGGTTCCTTTAAATTTAGCTTCTGTTTTCTTTTACTTTTAATTGTATGATTAATAGCCTGACAAATATAATTTTGACATTTTAACCCTTTCATTGGATATTTTAACATTGAAAATGATTATTAGAGTGAATGTTGCGACGATGTGACCAGAGGAAGAACATCCAAGAGGATGCTCGTCCTCCGCTTCACCAATCACATACACACAGGATACCAATATTTTTAATATGCCAATTACATACTTTTTTATAGAATATAACATACTTAAGTATAGAATTAAATTTACATAATCCATATCATTCCACAGTCACAAATTAACACTTTAAATTTCATATTATGTCATATTTTATATCATGATTATAAAAATTGTATTATAAATCTTGCTGAGGAAGATGACTTGAGAGTAGAAATGTTGACAATGATAATCTGAATGACGTAGTGGGGCTTTGTCTTTTCTGTGTTTTGAATTGTAGATTTCCTGATGCTGAATAGTAGTTTCGACGGTATTGGCGTCGTAATCGTCCAGGGGAACTGATGCTCGCCCCGCTCCAGGAGAATAGCTTGAGAGCATCCTCCCGCATACTAAAATATATCGAAAAGAACAATTAGAACATTTTCAAAGACAAAATTACACATGCATATTAATGTACCTACTCAAATTTAATACTTTTAAGTAAAAATAATATTCTGGGCGTGAAATCGCGCACAAGATTGAAATTTTTAGTTAACAGAACTTTGTTAAACGGATTTGAGTTGAAATTTTTAGCTCATGTAAGGTTTTAAAATAATGCAAAACTATATATTGACAGTAAAAGTGTCGTCCATAATTTTTAAAAAAATGTTATTGAACGTGACAAGGACGTGGATTTTTGGATATTTCTATCCCAATGAACGCGGACCAAGTAGATTTAGCTCCTTTAACGCGATTTGGATTTGGAGGAAAATTGGATATGACAAATATTTTAAACTATGTTTCTCCATTCAATTTTAACGCAATGTGTTATCATAACTGAAAATCGTTTTAAGAGAACTATTAGGGGTAAGACCTTTGAAAATTATCGAAATGAGATGAAAAACATAATAGTTCGCAGACTAAACCAAGTTTTTGCGAAATATATTCAAGTAGACATGGTACAATGTATTTTGGCGAAAGTGCCTTTTCATGTGATTGATCTGCCCCGCTACATTGGACGTCTCCAATGGACCCGCTGAGATATCAGTAAATATTATTGTCCAGCAAACGAGGACTGAAATTTTCCTTGTATGAAGGTTTCAATATTTGGTGTGTGACACCCGCTTAAACTCAATGATTATTATGTTTGGATTACTTTTTATGCTGAAGAAAAATGGATGCTGAATCATCCGTGGCCAACGGTTAAGATTCTATTATGAAATATGCTGAAGTTCACGAATGTACTCATCTTTTTAATTGAGCCTCAGTGATAAGGTAAATCAGATCGCGCGCCGATCTTGTTACAAAATCATGTAAAATATCTACTTCTCCCTCGAGTTGATCAGACTCTCCGGAGTTTGAAAATACTGGCTCATTTGAGGAAAGCGGAACCTTTAGGGGCATTATGAAAATGTGAAATGTTCATAATGCGATGGTTTTTAAAAGTATGTAAAATATATTTAAAATTGTTAATGGAAATAACTACTGTTAGACGAAGAATAATTGTTTTGACTTTCTGAGTGCTGTGAATCCGTAGGTGAATCATAATTTTCATCAGGATCATCAAAATAGTCAGGATTAAAATCCATATGTCTGCAATTGGAATTGTCCACAATTGAACCAATACTACTGGAGTACGGTTCATTTGGAATTCTTCTCAAAGTCAAGCATAAAGTTCTCAACGAAGAATTTGCACTCAAGAAACTTCCACTGAATAATTTACGTTTAGAGGAGAATTTCCAAAGTGATTTAAGGGAAATAAGGAATTTATTTGCAATTAATGTGTGATCGGCTATTTCCCATCGCACATCTCCTCTCGTGCATTCCCCCTCGAGGTAATCTCCCCTCATACGCTACTTAATAATGCACTTTAATGAGCTTATTCATCTACTCGTTTTAAAAAAAACATTACATAAATGGGAGAAAATCTGTTTAAAATACATTGTAAATGATTTATTTTGTGTTTTTTGAAACATCTGATTCTTCGAAAGAAAATATATAATACCAATAACTTCTGATTGGGACAGAAACATCTGAATATGGATTTAAATAAACATCATGTAATTTTATGAAATGTGTCATAATATACAATTCGTTTAATGAAGTTCTGCATCAATATCATCCAAATTAATATACCAGATGTCATCAAGGTAGTCTGTTGTAAGGGATTCATTTCTAGAAACTCCTCCAAAGAAATATATTCTATTGCTCTCCTTAACAAAAACCGGATGTGGAGCTTCATAAAAAAAGTTATCATCATCGATTGGGAAATCCTGGATAGGCAGAAACCATTTCTCCATGGTCATAGGGTTCAATTTCAGTATTCCAGTTGTTGGATACTCTGAGGTCAAATCAATTCCTCCAATGATGTAGACATGCTCTCCATCACTTACTGCCCTTGGGTATCCCTCATTGCGAGCCTCACCGCCAAATAGATTTTCATCGGTCACACTGCTATCCATATTATTCAAATCAATTCGCTGCAACTTGTGGTAACGGTAGAAATTCACGAGAGATCCCAGAATCAGTGTTTGATTACCACCGTTGACTACCGCAGTGGATGGATTAACAGATTCAGGAAGATTGGTCACATGACTAGCAATAAGAGTTCGGAGGTTGAATTTTAGAACACGGTGAAAGTTGGAAGCGGATTCAATGATAAAGATCTCATTCTCAGGACCATTGAAGGGGCGAATAGAGATACTCTTATGGACTTCGTATTTAAGGAGACTGACACCATCAACAGTCCCTTCCTTGGGACTGATCTTGACCACAGCCCTGTATCCCAGGAATACGTTAGTGGCTCCTATTATGTAGAAGTTGCCCTCAGAGTCCATAACAATGTTTCTTTCATAGAGAACTCAATGTTGTGGTAATAGCTTTGGGGATGTAGTTCCATGTAGTCTTCCAGAATATCCGTGGTAAAATTAAGTTTAAGGATGACATTAGCAGGTCTCGGATCTGGGGGTGGGGGGTGAGATGGGAGGATGAGAAATGAATCCAGGTCCTGAAACGCGGTGGCAACTGTTCTCCCGTACATTGGGGGCAATTTTGATTCCATGTAAATAGCTACTAATGCCCCATCTGTAGATTTGATTGAGAAAAGGAATAAAACAAATGCAATCGCAAAATTTAACTTAAAGCCCACCATTTTTAAAGATTTGTTGTAAATAAGACGGAAATTGTTTGTGAAATGAAACGTGTCGTGAGATAACCATGATATTTTATTCAGATCCAAGCTTATCAAATTACAATTGAAGTGGGATCGTGTAGCTGGACTTTTCCAACAGATAAGTTGTTTTATTTTTGATATATAATAAAGTTTGTAATAATTTATTTAATTATCAATTGTTTTCATCGTAGGTTGACTGCTTAGCTGCCAGGTGCGGTTGTTTGCTTTATTGCAATGTTGTCAATGAAACAGCATACATGATTCATATTTAATTATTTGAATGTTTGTAATGATATACCGTTTTTATGCACCGTAGAATGGGATTTTTTATTTTTTACTGATATTTACAAAGCAATTGATAAAGAACGTGTGAATTATGCCAATTTTAATCTTGCTTAATTAACTGAACAGCTGAACTGTAATTTGTAATAGAGATGCGTCAATAAAAACTTAAATCAGGAACGCTTTTACTAGGTTATTAATTATGCTTAATTCCTACAACATCCCATCATGAATTCATTTGACATCAGTATTCATAATATTTGATTAGTTCATGCGTAACAAATAGCCCCGTTAATCATAAGCTTTAATGTGTCAATTGCGTATAAAAACGTTTCACACCTCCTTCATTTGTTCCATGTCATTTAAAATATTATTTTTGTCCGAAATTGTTCCTGCGTGTATTGTGAATTTTAACTCATTTGGCAAGACGAAGTTTAACTGGCACTGGAAATGTAACCTTTTCCATGTGATTGTCCTTTCTGCAATTGAAGCTGCCGTAATGATGAAAGTGGTAGTGGTAACACAAAATTTCATTTATAGCATTTTTAGCAGGCTTAATCCTCTTAAAAGAATATTACATTTTCATATTTTCCGACCATTATAAAATTTTTAAAATGTTCTGTATTTAAGAACCTCAAAATTTCCATCAAATAAAGAGACTACAGCCCTTACTTCTTTTTTAAAATTAATTTCCAATTGTTTAACTGTTAACACGTTGTTTTAATTTGGAGTCAATATGGTTGTAAAAACATTTAAATTTATTTTAGACTTAAATTATTATATTATAAAGTATTTTTAGCCCGACCGTAGGTTAGGTTAACCGTAAATCCGTCCTGATGAAAATTTCGCCTCTACAATAGCTCAAGAACCCGTCAACCGATCGTAATAAAATTTTGCACACTTGTTTGCATTAAAATAATATACCTATTTGAATTACCTAATTTTTTATGGATCTACTTTTGAATATAAATAATAGTTATAATTTAAGTATTTTGTACAATATGCAGACACAGGCAGTCAATGAGCATTTTATTCGCATTTACATGAATGTTGTCATTAACCATTTTCACCCGACATAGTCTTTTTCTAATAAAAGGATAAGATTAATAATGAAACATACCTGATACATATATCGGGATCATTGACACAATCATTGTTACACCGAAATCTCTCCCACGCTAACCAACCCATTGGTGGTGTTGTCTCAAGTAAATTCTCTAGAGAAGATGTCAACAATGGCACAACAATTAACACAACTGGACTTTAAATTAGAGCTTTAAATTCCGCAAGGGGATTTCCTGTGTTGTCTTGGATAAAACATTAAGAAATCAAGATATATGTTTGAATCCGCCATATCCAGATAAGGATAGGATTCAAACTCAATAAACTGTTTTATGGTGATTCCCTGTCATACCTTAACAAAACTCTGCTGAAAGCGTCAGGGTGAATCGTCAGCTTTTAAAATCCTTAATGATCTCTCCAAATCTTCTATTTCATATTGTCACTTTTTAATTCCTCACTTTTACTATCAAACGTTATTTTGCATTTAACCATGTGTGACCGTGATTCATTTAAAAATGTGAGGATGGTAAGTCACAACTTCATTCCTCAGCATCTCCATCATCTTTGGTAGAATGATGATTTTTCGTTTCATTGTAACATTTAAATTTAACCCTTTTAAATTAAAGTTTAGGCTAAAGTTTTAAACTGTCCAAAATTGTCTATAGGATTTCAGTCCTCGCTTTCTTAGCTGTTGATTCTTATTCTCCTGTCTTTGGTTCATGGAAAGCAGAAATTCATGAAGTCTGAAATACTTGTAAGATTACCAACCATTGTTGAGGAGGGGAATTTTTAGGACTTTTTAAAGATGATAGAAAACTGACAAATGGTTCCAAATAGTTCAGAATTATTTCAATCGCTCCTTTTTCTTTCAACTGTGGATCCACATCCGTTGCAACTAGAACCATGCTTTGTTTAATAAAACCCAGATTAACAAACATCTGGTCTACTCTGATAATTACATCTACTAAATGTGCGTGTTTGAATTGTTGAGATTTTGGATTCAGAAAACGGTAAATTACCACTAAAACTCAAAATTAAAAGCAGATTTTAACTTATTGTTGAATCCCATGATGAATCTTTGCATGTAAAAATATGTGACATATTTGAATACAAATAGACTCAAAAGTTATTAGTCGAGGGATTGTTATGAAGAAATTGTCAGCTTTTTTGCAATCCTCCTTTCTATGAATTTTTTAATTTTGTAGGATGTATCCATTGTCTGTGAACGATAATTGTCCTGAGCTTTTAGTTGTAATTGTACTCACCTTGTTCAAAACTTTCTTGAGGACAAAATGAATATATTCCAAACGGGAAAGATATCTCCCATTATAATAGTCGCGTTATAAGCATTTGACAGGTCATTCCTCTTACAATGCATCAGTATATACAAAAATTTTTTCCATCGTCCGAGATATAGTTTAGAAGTGAGACTAGAAGGTTTAAAATGGAATTAACCCAAAAGAATTGACCTTTTCTGTTTCTTAGTTCAAACCTTAGTACTTAGTGTTCGTCAGTCAAAAGTTACCTGCATTCCATTTTTCAGTTATTTGATGGATATAGGAAGTAAAGTCAAGATTTCAAATACATTTGTGTAGATTACCATATAAAATTTTATTTTACGGCACAAAAACGCTTAAATAATATATTTAAATCATGGCTATTTGATAATAATGTAATATTTTAATCGTATTTCTGAGAGTTGATTGGCAGGATTTGAGATTTTTCTTCTCATGGGAATGTGTTCTACGTAATCTTACAATTACCACATATTACACTTTGCAAACCACATTCGAATCAGTTTCACTACCGTCACATTCTTTCGTTTTCTTAGATCAGCACATCCTAAATCATGTTTTTCAGTTTTATCTCTGCAATCGAAGAGTAACGTACATCGTACTTTTAGATCGAAGCGTTTTAATGTTAACTTTTTAATATTATCTATTAATTCGGATTTGAAGTGATATATGATAATTTATGGACCAACCAAATCAAGCCAATATGTAGAGTGTTCTTAAGAAAAGCAAAGTTTCTCGCTCTGTATGTCTCTCTCATGAATAGTATTCCTGCTATTGAAGAAATTACGATCCAAATAACAAATGCTGGTACAAGGTTCCACAATGATATGAATTCGCCTTTCTCCAAAACCTTTGTATGTAAGGATAATTATTTATATGATTAATTAAGATAACTTTAATTAAAGAAAGTGTTCATAAATATATTTCAAATACT
>JAQFZB010000203.1:0-22187 GCA_034695165.1 Desoria trispinata
ATTAGGCATAAAGGTTCAAATGCCAGCCCTGAAAGGAAAAAAGAAACAATTTGAAACCTTGGAGGGAAACGAATCTCGAAGAGTGACTCTCGTGCGTTGGCTCATTGAAGCTATTAATGCCCGAACAAAGCAGAAAATGCGTTTTTTTCGGAACGTTATACCTGGGGGATACCTTGAAAAAGCAGGGAGAATGTACAGAGTTGGGTGCTCCTTTATCAATGCCTTCTGTCCGCCTTTAATGAAGAATTCTCCTAGACATCAGGAAATATCCCAACGCGCCTTAGCGCTTATGGGCACCTCTAATACAATGAAACAGAAGGTCACCGATTTGAAAATGGATCGGCGGACAAAATCGTGGGTAAAAGCTTCATTTGATGTGGCTCAAGACTTTCCTCAATTAGATCTTGAAGCCCTTCATGGACTTACTCTTGGAATCTACCAAATAAACCTCGCTAAAAGATACACTAATGTTCATTTATCATCACACTCTGGATTTGAAATAATGCTTAACACAGAATTCCCAAGTATTGTCAGAGCTCAGATACAATCTAGGTTCAAATCTAATAAATGTCACATGTTGTGGATTGAATACGACCCAGAGGAAACAGGGCTAAAAGGAATATCTAGCTATTATTGTTTATGCGCCCAAGGAGCTCGAACTGTTGGGTGTTGCGCCCATATTGCAGCCGTGAGTTACTAATATTTTACTTCATGTTCAGTAACTTAAATAGTTCAACCAATTTTTATGAAGGTTATCTGGTACCTTTCATATCAACGCCACCAAACTGAAACAGCCCTAAAAGTTAGAAAAAGAAAGTTTCGTCTTATGGATGCCAAAGCAATTCTACGTGAAGCAGCAGAAGTACAAAGTTCTGAGATTTCGGATATTGATGAGGATGCCCAATTACAAAATGATCTGTGGTTAATGGAATTTGAATAGATGTGCTTTTACCAGAGCATTGCTTATGTTTTTATCTCCCTTGTGATTTGTTTCATAATCATGTTTTTGAAATCTTTTGCGTTTGAAACAATTATATAATTTTCATAGTTATTCATTTGATTTCATTGTCGATATTCTATACAACTATTATATCATTCATTAAATTGAGATTTTAAAGCCATTCATCCTTTGTATATTTTGTTGTTGCATTTATAATGTGTTTCATTTATTTCATTATCTTGCATACGAAGACATACACTCAGGCGCTGATAACCATTGAATGATTTACAGTGATATATCACATGGCAACTTATTCATAATCATGTCAATTGAAGGGCCCAAATAAAACCACGGAAAACCGTGTAAAAGGGCCCATTTTCCTTAGAAATCAAATCAGATTCTTTGAATTAATGGGTTATTAATAAGTAATTAAATAAGTCATGATAATTCTTAAGCCAAATAGATCATTCATATTGTAAGTAAACTAACATAAACTATAATAAACATTTATTACTAATTCTTTCCTGCATTAGTGTTAATGAATTATTTATTGATTTAATTGTACACTTTTCAAGTACATTTGGGACACTTTTTATGAACTTTCTCAACAAGTTCGACCATGTTCCTCGTAATTTCACCGAGCAGTTTTCTTTTCTCTTCCCTCAAACTGCTGCTGGTTTCATGGATCTCAATGCGATCCAAGGCAATTTGTAGTTTCAAGAGCCCTTCATGAATTCTCCGAAAAGCAGGGGTTTCATGTTCGCCTTTGAATGTCTTTGAATCAGCAATTAAACTCTGAAGTGATTCATGAGTCTTCCGAAGCGTGTCGCTAATGCTGGTATCTCCGGTTCCTAGCAAACTTGTCAACTTAATTTTATAAACACTTTTCGACAAAATTCTTAAATACCTGAAGCTAAACGACCGGAGTTCTTTTCAGAGAAGTTCATTTCCAAAGTTGCTCTAATATCGTCCCAATCCAGACACATGTTCTTAACCATGGGAATGGCCTTGAAGCACAGATCCTCGTTCTCAAATCCCTCCATCATCCCTGCAAAAACAAGTTTGAATACTTTTTTATGATTTTTTTTTTCTTATTGACAAAAGTTTCAGTTGATTTAAAAATAATGGAAACTAATCGGGAAGAATATTGAAGTAATATGCTATTTGCAATAAAAAGTTTCTTTTCATGGACTAAAATTACGGATAAGAACATTTATTTAGAAAACATGTTGCTTGATTATTACATGTTATATAAATATTAAAAAATGAATTAAACAATGATATAAATTAGTCACAGAGTAATCTTGATCAGAGTTTTCTTCTCCCTGACGGTAAAAAATTTCTCCAAGTTTCCTTTCCTTTGGCCTGTAACAGACAGAAAGTTTATGTAATCATTATATTTTATAATGTCATTCAAATGACGTTGTAATAACGTTTTTTAACTGCGGTTTAGGACGCAGTAACTCCTCCAATCACACCACAGAAAAGCATCGCCAAAAAACGCATCGCATCTATAAAGTGCACCCTCCCAAAGTGTGTTCAGAAAATTTTTCATTCTCATCTATCACTTATAAATCTTTTTCCAGTTCTGTGCTACAATGATACTTCAATTCCTAGTGATTATATCTTCCTAATTTTTGCTGGAGCAAATTACCCATGAATTGCCTTAAATTTAGTTAATCAGTATACAAATAAGAGCCATAATTTTAAAAAAATGTGACCAATTTTTATGCAGTTTGGCAGTTGTGTTATACGATAAAACGTATGATTGAAAGTATGCAAACTTACTAAATAAAATTTTAGAAAGATCCGTCAACTTTGTTTCATTAAATTCGGGTTTCCTTAAGTTGCGCGCATGTCAATTATAAACACCATGATTACAAGTGGTATACAGGAGAAACTTTGAAGGATCCATTTAAACATTTTAATGTACAGAACTGACAAAAAATGCAACAATAATTTTAAGGAAATTAGTCTCTACACTAAAAATATTTCTAAATCGTTATACTATTATGTGAAACATGTCTACCAACTTTCCCTGTGATATTAACAATAGAGAACTTTTTCCGAAGTTGGCATGTATATTGAAATCAATCCTCCTTCTGGCTAAGAAAAATATGACATTTCTGAAGTTATCATGTTTTAACGTTCTGGGAACGATGATTACCAACTATTCAAAACTTTTCTAAACTTTGCAAAATTGAGAAAAACTTGACGATATTTTAGAAATAACTGTATATTTAGTAAATGAAATAATAAGTAGTATCAGTTCCAGAAAACGGGTACATTGAAAATTCAGATACAATAAAACGGGTGCACTTAACTTCAGTAGAACTCTAGAAACGGTTTCTTTAAATTAATAGTTTTATGAAATGATTTTATATACACTAGGATGTATGCAAAATGCAACAGAGAGGTTGTGTTTTAAAGGGTGCCTTTTCAGCGATGTATTTTCATTCCATACAGTACAATAGCTATTCTCACCATAATGCCGCTAAGCTCTGAGGATGTAAGATTTGTTCGCTTTGACTCAATTTTGACTGATTTACTGTCTCCAGTAGAAGTAATGACAGCAGTGACGTCCAATATACCCTCCTTGTCGCAGTGAATGGTAACGTCAATAGACTGGTATCCTCTGGGTGCCTTGGGTATCCCAGAGAGTGTAAATTCTCCCAGCAGATTGTTTTTATTTGCCACTGGATCTTCTCCCTCGAAGATTTTTACGAATACATCTGTCTGATCATTCTGAGTGGTATAGTATCTCTTTGTTCCTGTCGTCGGCACTTTTGAGTTCTTCTTTATGATTATCGAGAATCCTCCTCCGAGAACATCTGTCCCAAGGGACATGGGGGTGACGTCGCTAAACTTCAAATTCTTCAGCTCCCTGGCTTGTGAGCCATTAGTCATGGCTGCAAAGATAGCAGCCCCACGCGCTACAACTTCGTCCGGATTTATGGTCTTAATTAAACGTTTTCCAGGAAAGAACTCTTCCAGAATCTGCTGAATTTTGGGTATCCGAGTGGATCCACCTACTAGGACGACTTCATCGACATCTTCTTTCGGCATTTTAGCATCGAAAAGTGCACCTTCTACAATGGTAATTGTCTTTTTGAAGAGGGAGGCATTGAGCTCATTGAATTTCTCTCGAGTCACTTCCACAACCAAGTCCTTGCTGTATGTGGTGACATTTTCTGCGATAATCTTCACGCTGTTTGCGTCGGAAAGGGTAATTTTCTTCTTCTCACAAATGTGTCTAATTCTTCTTAAAATTGAGTTGACAAGCTTTTCATTCCCGATTCGTAGATTGATACCAGTTGTAACTATGAATTCCTGGATACAATGATTAAGCAGATTGTTGTCGAAATCTTCTCCTCCCAAATGATTGTCGCCTCTGACAGCCTTAACTTCGATGTCGCCTCTTTTGATAGTGAGGACGGAGACGTCGAAGGTGCCCCCTCCAAGATCGTAGACGAGGACATTTCGAGATTTGTCGTCCGTGTAGCTGAGACTGTACGCAATTGCCGCAGATGTTGGTTCATTGATAATCGAAAGAACGTTGAGACCAGCAACCGCACCGGCATCCCGTGTCGCTTTTTTCTGAGAATCGCTAAAGTACGCCGGGACAGTTATGACGGCATTCTTAAGCTGTCCATTTAGATTTAGATACTCCTCGGCATCTGACTTTAGCTTCTTAAGCAGCTCTGCAGATACTTGCTCTGGGAAGAAGGATTTATTCCCTATTTGTATTTTAGGGCGTCCGTTGTGGTTAATCACTTTGAATGGCCAGAGTGCACGATCAGCTGTGACTTCCTTGTCGCCGAACTTGCGCCCAATGAGTCGTTTGGCATCAAAAATTGCTTTGTCGGGATAAATTACTGCTTCATCCTTTGCGGATTGGCCGACAACAATCTCATCATCATCTAGAAATAGAACGTAGCTTGGCGTTATGTACTTGGAGTCGGTTTTGGTTGGAATCATTTCCACTTCCCCATTCCGATAAATTGCGACACAAGAATATGTCGTCCCAAGGTCTATTCCGATTGCAATGTTCTTGGAATCCGTATACCTCATGTCGTTTACGTCCTGGTACAGCTTGAAAGCTCTGCTCAAAATCTCTTCAAGGTACTTCCTTGTGGTTTGCGTCATATTAATCTTAAGGCCTCTAATAGCAATTCCTACAGCCGATTTATGCTCTCGCTGCAGCATCTCAAAATCCATGTGGGAGTTGGATTTTGTTCGATCCTTCATCTCTTCATGGTATTTCTGCTTTGCTCTTTCTGCTGCTAATTCCAACTGCGTTTCTTCCGGCAATTCACTTCTCCATGAGTCCCAAATCGCAGTCACTTTCTCTATGAACTTCTTATTCCATTGCTCTTTGAGCTCATCAGTAGCCACAGTTTCATAAATGATAGTTTTTGACTCGTTCATTGCAGTGTCAAGGGCCTCCTTGTTTTCAAAAAGTGTGTAAATCTCAAGTGACTTTTTAAGAGCAGTAATTTTGGTCTCAATAAGGGGAATTATGTCTCTTTCCACTTCCTGACGCTTGGCAGAGTTTTTGCTTTGAAGTTCATTTAGTTTGCTGGTTAATTGATTTTGTAAGGTTTCTTCCAGTTTATTGATCTGATTGGGTAGAAATCCTTCGGTATTATGCTCAAGGATCTGGCTTATGATTTCACCCCGGATACTCTCGTCCTGTTTTAAAATTTCTTCAGGGGTTTGTATAATCCACACATTTTGGCGGACAAGGAATCTGTTCATGAGCAACTCATATTTTGTAATTGCTTGCTGTATTCCACAACTTATGGCCTCAGATGTTGCGGTCGACTGAGTCCTAAAATCCGCCATGTACCTCTGAGTCAAGTCATATAGCTCTGTGCGAAGTTTAGAGCGAGGCCCCTCCTTTGTGACTGACGATGGCAGCTGGGATTCCAGATCATCGACCATTTTATCAGAAAGTTTGTCTAATAAACGTTTAAAAGCATCCTCAGTTTCACAATTTGCCATTTTTTGTAGCGCTTCTGTGTCGAACTCTGTGCAGCATTGCTCATGGAGCTGTGCCGTTTTGGATCTGTAGAAGTTGTCCCTTATCTCGCAGTGTAACTGTTTGATGACAGATTCAATCTGCTCCTCAAGAGCCTCTCGGTCCTTTGAATTAATACAGTGATTGCTATCGCATTCCTGACCAATCCTCTCAATGCTTCTCCGGAAGAACTTTACATGAAAATTCTCAAACTGGTTTTCTGTGATGCCAGAATAATCTCCACACTTATTTTTCATCATATACGAATACTGCTGCACCGAGTGATCTTTAATTTCTTTAATTTTTATAGATTTCTCGGCAAGTTGGACTCCCGTTGACTGCCATAAATTGTCCAACCCAGATTTTAAATCATTCGTCAGTTTGCTCAGTTTCCTCTTAGGTAGTTTGATTGTCATTGACATGTCCTTGAAGGTATACAAATATTCTTCACCCTTTTTTTTATGAATTCGGTGCAATGTCCCTTCGTTATTGATTTCTCCGCTCGCAAACTGATTCTTTAGAAGCTCTTTGTAACCATCCAGCAAATTCTGCACTTCGCTTTGCAAAGCCTGAAATATTTCAAGAATTTTATGTTCTTGATCTTTCTTTGTGTTTTCAAGGGTATGATCGACAAACGAAGTAATCGCAGTTGTAAATCTGGTATACAATCCTTGGTCGTTAAGCCATTCTGCATTAGAATCGTTCAACTCAAGAGCTCTAGTCTTCAACCCGTAAGACATCCCTGCGAAATCCGTCTCAAAATCAAAGTTAACTTGACAGAGGCTGTCTTGCAATTCAGCCAGAAACTTTTGCTTCGTCTGATTAATGGCTTCTTTCAATTGGCCTTCTTTCAAGATTTGTTCTTGCTCAAACTTTGACTCCAATTGAATGAGATATTCATCCATGACCTTGTTGGTTTCTTGGAAGCAGACTGCAGCATGCTCAGGATATTGTGTACATACCACTGTAGTCAATTGTCCCATTGTATCTACCTTGACCATTTTATGCTGGGTCCTTATGTCATCCAAAGTCGAGCTCTTACTGATGGCCTGGCGAAGAACCACTTTGAAGTTTTCAATAATTTCATTCACAATTCCAGTTACTTCCGCCTTCATTCGATTTTGATGTTCGGCTACAGGAAATGAGCAATTTTGGAGAATTCGCTGCATGTTTTGGAGCAAATTAGACTGAGTAATTTGTTGAAGCTTTTTGTTCTTGATTTGTAGAAGTCCGTCTTTCAATCCTTTCAGACTAATCTCTTCAGCTTTTGCATGAATATTCTCGATTTTAGTCATGTTAGCATCTCCAGGTGCAATATTCATCTCCAATCTTTCTCGATATTGTTCCGTTAAGGTTAATATAAGGGCTTTGCATATTCCCTCATCCTGGTCGAGACTTTCCTGACTCTCTTTCTGAAGGGAAGCGTCAGTTGCACTCAGTTTCTCGGTCAGGAGAGAATACAAATCCTGAAAGAAATTGACATCGCGTTCTCCACATATCCTAATTATTTCACCCTCTGCCTCCGATTTAGCAGTTTCCTGCACCTCTTTGTACTGCTCTGGTAGAAGAGATATTTCCTGAAGTTGGTTAGATATTGTTCTTCGATAAGCATCCACCGCAGATTCCACCGCTCGTTCAATCAACTCCCGCCTCTTGACAGCATTAGCAGCCAATAACTTCTGATAAATTGGTAACAGCTCATTTGATAGAGTTCCTGATTGACGTTCCATCTTTTTCTCATCCAAGTTTCTGAGTAAGGAGGCTTGTTTCTTGAAAGTAGCTACAGTTGTTTGACGCCAATAAGTGAAAATTTTCTCCAGCTCCAAAGGTTCAACGAATACATTTTCATCTCTGGACCGCTGGTTGATTTCATCTTGCAATTTTTCCTCAAAATAATGAATCAATTCCTCCATTAGAGATGCTAGCTTTACCTCCACGACCATCTGAAACATTGTCTGGGGCTTTGGGAAGTCTTTTGTATTTGCGTTGAAGCCATCAACAATTTTCTGGAAATACGTTAAAAGTGAAAATCCAGTTGCAACTTGTCCACAAATTCGCTTAGGCTCAAGAGTGTCAGGAGTGATGAGACTTTCGCCAAAGGACCTGACATGATTGACAAACTCCAGATCCAGGGAGCTCAGCTGTCCATCGTAATCTTTTTGTTTCGTAGATTCCCCAGGATATGGCAGAAGAACACCTTCAATTGACTCAAAGCAGGCTTTCAGATTCCTCCTCCGAAGCTGCAACTCTTCGGGAGTTTCTTCGGTAAACTTGAGGACTTTATCTACAAGCCGACGCCCTCCATGCTCTCCATAGGGGAATATTTGTGGCATATTCCAATCCCGGACGAGAAAAACTAGCTTCTGGAATACATTCTCTATTTGCTGATCTTCTTGGAGACTGAACATTCCAAATTCCACAAAACTATTAAATATTTCGATCTGATCTTCTTGAATGTTTTGCATGAGGTTATAAATCAGAGTGGAGGATGTGAGAAGAGCCAATCCCACGATCATGGAGCAATCCCGTTTAGTTGTTTTGTTGTCAAAGACCCCTTGAGTGTCCATCAGGACAATTGCAATTTCGCTCCCATCGCATTTCTTTAAGATGAATGGTTTTGACCACATCCAGAAGCCGACTGTTTGTCGATCTATTCCGTGTTTGAATTCGAAGCCGTTCAAATTCTTTTGTTTGAGTAGATGCTGCCATGCTGCTTCTTCATTTCCTCCGTGTTTTTCAAGTTGATGAAGAAAATTCAGGAGGATGGAGAGAAAGTAGGATTTCCCTTGTCTTGAGGCACCTGCCACTGATATCACGTGGATTGGCCTTTCTCCTACGAGAGAAAGTATTTCTTGCAGATCCTTCTTCATTAACTTCAGCTTTGATGGTCGCTTGGGGATGAATGTAAAGTCAATGATCTGAATTGGGTGTCCAAAGTCAGACTCTTCGTGATTGTCCAATTCCATTGTTGGGTTTTTGATCTGAAAAGTGCGTTCATTTAAAAACGGAAATTTGTGATTCTCCTTTTCCAGCAGTATGATGTTCAGGGAGAATTCACGAATGACTAACAATGTCACTCAGTTTTTAAAGTGAGATTTATTTATGCTCTGATGAAATCTTAATGAAAACTGTAGTGTCTCATTCTAATATATATGATGGACGAGGAATACAATAAATCAAAGATGGAAGGTTTTTATATATGATATGATGATCTTCTGCGTGCTTTTAATAGATTTATGTAAACTGATGTTATGATCTGTGAATGTTTTGCTCTAAAGAAAGTGTTAAAAATTGACCTCTTTTTGTTTTTTTTTTGTTTCTCATTTTTTTATAATGGCAAAAACTTCAATAGAACATTCTAACAATAAATTCAGGGACAATAAATTGTAAGATTTAAAACATGGTATGATGATTATGGCTTTGCGAAATAATATACAGGGTGATAAAAAAGGATCAAAATTAAAATTAAATTTCTTGATCAATTTCAATCCGATCCTCAAAATCTTGTATTTTGCAGTAGCTTTTTATACAGAAGATTTTCCCAAAATTAAATTGGGAAGAAATTGTTTATTTAAAAAGTTGAGTTTTTAGACTGGGCAAAGGGCTTATGGGTTGGTATTCTGTCCGTCCGGTGTGATCACGATAACTCTAGAACGCATTGACCGATCGGCATGAAATATTGCACACTTGTTGTATGTATGTATTTTACAGGGTGATTCTGATTATCTATGGACTAGATAACCAGAACCAACAGCGGTAGCACAGTAAAGGCTAATTGTCGACTCCCCACGATCACGAGCCCTCTCTTATTGTGTTGCCCATTCTCCAAAGCCACTTAATAAGCAGCCACAGGACTAACAATAGCTAGCTAGCCTGATAGGAAAATGCTCATTGACCTGAAAGGCCAAACTCCCCAAAATCCCCCTCTTTAAGTTCAACCAACCGCACTTTCTATGCGAGGGTTCAACGTCAACCTGTGGCTGCACTAAACCACAGTTCATTAGTTGCCCCCTTTGCATATCCAGGTTGCAGGGTTGTGTAATCTCTATGTTTTGTATGGATTACGGATTATGGATTACAAAGCTAAACCAGAATCTGTAGGATTACAGATTACAGATTTTAACATGGAAAAAAATTATGGATTACGGAAAAATAACGAGTTTTTTTTCTTGGGATTGGGATTATGGATTACAACTAGGGATTACATTGTTCAAATTTTTTAATTTTGTGTCATTGTATAAGTTAAATTTCTAAATTTTTCATCAAGAATCATAGAGATGCACATATCTTTTTTCGTTTTGGGGGCCATATTATTGTTGGAAATTTAATTATCGAAATATTTTACTGTTCAGATAGAATTAAAGTCTGTGTTTTACAACTAAAAGTGTTAAATTTTAATTTTACCACCCTATTTTTGCCGTCATAGAGCAGGTTGTAATCCAAAAATGTAATTTGTAATCTGATTATAGCCTTTTATTAAAAAAATTCTTGGATTACGGATTACTTTTCATACATGTATAACCCCTAAACATGGATTGACGGATAACATTCATTCATTTTTGTTTCTGGAATCTGGGATTTAGGCTACAATAATCCGTAATCCACGGATTATAATCCCGGGATTACACAACCCTGCCAGGTTGGCAAATTGCACAAAACGCTTTCATTGGCCTACATGAGCCAATTTATGCACAGTCAATATAATAGTTGCTACAAAATGTAAAATTTTCAGAATCGGATAGAAGTTGGTTGAAAAATTCAACATTAAAGTTTATCTCCTCATTTTTTAATCGTCACCATGTGTAAATTAAAAATGTCCATACATTTAAAAGTTGAATTCAATTCTTACCAGCGAATCACAAATTTAAGATGATTCAATTGTGGATTTTCCAGCAACGCAACACTTCCTTCTAGATAACTGCTTATCAAAGGAGTCCAACCCAATATGATGATTGTAATGGGAGAAAACTTATAGTTTCTGAGAAAGAAATTAAAAAATACTTATAAGCGGCTTTTTAATGAGAATATTTATAAGCGGCTTTTCATTGTAAATTCTGCTTGTACTTTTAAAAAAACTAATTTTTGTGTACTGTAAAAAACAATTTATAAAGTTTGGGATAAACGTTAGAATTTTTATTTTTCGACGTTGGATTAAAGAGTTATTCATGAATTATTGAATTAAATTGAAATGCTTAAATGCATTTGTAACCGTGGTGGACAAGTTATGCTGAAGACTTGAAGACAAACGAAGTTCTGACATGCCAATGCAGTGAAATTTGTTTAAAAACTCGAAACTCTTAATGCATATCGGAAAAAACCTGCGTGCAACTGAATGGAGCCCGGCCAAAGGCTTTGTTTTATTAACATATTTCATTAACATTAATTGTTGTATCGTATTGTGTGTTGGCATTATACAGAAGTATAAGGAGAATTGCATATCGATCAGCTGAGGCGTTCTAGAGTTAGTAATATGACAAGATTTCCCTTTTAAATGCGGTGCGCAATCCTATTCGGTATCAAAAATGGAGAACCTCTTTACAGATGTTGCTCATATTCTAACTTAAATTTGGTATTGGCATCATAAACAAGTGTGCAAACATTCATGATGATCGATTAACGTTTTTTCCACTTATTAGGATAAAGTGATTTCCAATTAATAAATGCGATGAGCAACCCTTTTGGGTTTTACAAATCGAGAACCACTGATTTTGCTCATCTTCGAACTTTACCTTTGCATTAACATCTTAAACAAGTGTGTAAAATTGCATGAAGATTGATTGACGCGTTCTTAAACTATCGTGGCGGCGAAATTTTCAGCAGGACGGCTTTACAGTTACATAAGCCCTTTGGTCGGGCTAAAAACAAAAACGTACTTTAGATTGTGATATTGAGAGGATATGTAATGTAGACTTTCAAGTGCGTAGCTCTTCATAGGATTTCCAACCTGCGATGATGTAATATTGGTGATTTATAGTCTTATCAGCAATGACTGGAGCCGGAGTTTGTTATCATTAAAATTAAAATTAGTGCCGTATTCTAATTCAGAACTGACATGGGATCAATAACTAGTGAAATTTGTAAACTTTGCTTTTATTCATCGAACATAGGATAAATAAACCATTGAAACGGATATACCAAAGTATTAGCACACATAATGTACAATAGATAGGTGTACTAGGTGTCAAGATGTCAAAAATGAGAGAATCTCACATTGCCCCATTTTCCGTTACCAGAAATATATATCTAATCACCTTTGTAATTAGTTTCAGAGGTGAATGACGTGTAAATCTCACGTTGCCCCATATACTATAACTTTAACCCCTCCCCCTGCCCCCAGAAGTGGTCACACCCCCATAGTCAAATAGTATTTTTGAAAGCTCGCTACTAGGGCTTTCCAACGCCACCATATTTAATGGGGGTTGTAATTTAACATATGTTAAACATTGACCACACCTCCCTAGGTGGGTGACCTGGAGAATCCAAAATCTAATGGGATCCTCCTTGGCACTTCTAATTACGAATGGCGAAAACAGAATTTGAAAATGTACATCCGTTCGTGAGTTATCGTGCCGACAGACAGACGGACGGACAGACGGACACCAAGACATTCCCATAAAGTATTGTGCCAATACTTAATAAAGATTAAGTAGCGTAAGCGGAGTAAGCATATCTCCGCAACGTTGCAATGGTCAGATTTTACGTTTTAAGGGTAGGCCTGCTAAAGTTGCTTTTTGACGCCCGTTTTACAATGGTTTATAATGGCATATGTATAATATAAAACTAATACATATACGGCACTACTAATAAAAAATCCCTTCACTTGAAGCTATTAAAATCTGAGGTAATCTTGATTTGCAAATACTAAATCCCAAATACTAAGCGGGACGTAAACATTTACAAAATTAAAAGACTAAGTGTAGTAAACAAGTAATTTGTAATTGCTATTTGGCATTATCTTAATTGCAAACAATTTACGAACAAGTCAACAAAATATGTGAACGACCTTAAGTTCTGTACGTAAAACAAATTAATATTGACGCAAATAAACTGAAGTTTAGTGCGCACTTATAAAAGTCGAAACGTTTTTACATTCCAATGTTCTCTGCTGATTTATTACTTAGTGCGGTGAAAGTGTAAAACACTTTTTTCAAATATACATTCAAGTAGTTCTTTTGAGGATAGATGAGTTATCATTTCCCCTAAATTGTCCCAATTTTCTGCATGGTAAAATTAAAAACTATTAAGAATTAAGCTAAAATTGCCAGATGAACTGTTTCATTCACATAATCTATAAATTAATACTTTCAAAATCACTATAAAACTATCTGCTTGAAAAAAATTGAATGTCTTATTATTGCCTTTCTTTAAAGTTGTTTCAAAATGGCGGAAATGGATCTTTTCCCTGAAATCGCTAGAATTGAAGGTGACATCATTATTAAGAGGAATCTAGTTGAGGATGTCTTAGGACGATTAGAGGCTATCAACTCAGCAGCCATGGCGATTCATGTGGTCATTGGACGGCCGTATTCTACAACTGTAGTTCTCGGGGAGCTGGCCTCCAGTCTCCTGGGGAGTTGGAGTGGCCTTGAGGCTAACTCCAAGAACATCGCCCTTTCTGCAGGCAGAAGGGGACTCGGGGAGCTGTTCCAGTCCTGCCGTGATGCCAACAGCGAGAAAAAGCAGTTGGTAATTTTTCGAGAGCCAATCTTCTCTCTGAGGAATGACGGCAGCAAGACCCTGGTTGCTAATTTCTTCATCGACATATGGAGCACCCCGAATTATCCTGTGCTCGCGGGAATTGCTGCGACGCTCTCCAGCTCTTGTATCATCTTTCTTGAAACAAAGATTATGGTAAAAGAAAATTTTTATAATCTTAATTTCACGGAAATGGAAAGCGAATTTATATTTTCACAGAGTAAACATCTGAAGTGGTTCACCAACATGCTCTCAGTGTCCTTGAAAATGAACAACGGCCCACGAAAACTCCAAAATGTATTTTTCATCATAAAGGGAGGAACAACAGATAAGAAGCTTCCACTAGCAAAACCCTTGTTTCTAGAAGAAAAGGCTGACTTTTCAAATTTGACGTGCAATGCTAAAGAAGAAGAGGATCGTCGTCAATCAATCCTTGAAATCATGGGTGATAAAACAAATGCTTATTTACTCCCTGAGAAATCTGAGGAGAGTTCGCCTGCCCTGCGTCCTTTCATGCGACAAATCTTTCGATCAATTCTAGACAACGATTTGGTGAGATTGAATGGCCACGGAACGCCAATGACGACGGGAGGTGACATTTTAGAGGAGCTCACAAACATCCCTTCGTTAGAGGAACTGAATGACTTTTCCGATTCTCCTCTGCTTGACGAGTTACTGAGAGAAAACTCTGAGTCGCATGAAGAAGTAGAAAGCAGCAAAAGTGGAAATACCTCTGAAAATGAGACTGACGATGATGAGGAGACAGCTGAAAAAGAGACAAGTCATGGAGCTTCTGTCGTTGAACCTCACACAAAAGACAATTCTGGTGAATTTGGATATCAGGCGAAGACTTCTACACCTTTCTCGCTATCCACTACGAGCATTGGAGCATTTAATTCACGAAGCCCGATTTCATTGGCAGAATTCAAGTCACAGATGAAATCCGATGATAATGCTCAAAAATGCAAGATGGAAGCTACAATACCTGATGTTAAGATTGTATCCAAATTTGCTCAAGCTGCAGATCATAGTATGGATAATTTAAACGTCAAAGAACTTCTGCGCCAGATATTTTATGAAGAAGGTCCAACTCACCTATTAAAAATAGAGCCTGTTACTAGTCTTGCCCCTCTGAACGATTATAACATTCGATTTTTGGAAACTGCTCAAGAGGAGAGAACTACATCCCAGAAAAATTATGCGTTAAGACAGAGCATAATTTATTCGGATGACGAGTACAGAAAGGAGCTAACTAAATGCATCCAAGACCAATTTCTAAAGTCTCACATTTCCCCAGCCAAAAACATATTTGCAACGGCTGTTTCGCAAGTCAAATCAAGCAGACCCAATACATGTGCAGATATTCATTCAGCTTTGCAGCAACAATTAGTAATAGCTATGAAGATAGTCATATCGTACCAGGAAGATTTCGCAAAATTGATTAAATCAAAGGGATACTTCCAGTCTGACGAAGATTTTAACACTGCATCAGATGAATGCTTCATTGTAGCCAAGAGAAAGATTCAAGGCTTGTCTAGGGAATTTTTGAGTTGCGTGACGCTGAAAGTGGAAAATCTCAATGGACAATACATGCATTTGAACTCGCAAATTAAAGAAAATCAAATTGAAAATTTGAGCGAGTTGGAGCAATTTGTAGAGCGCGAATTCAGGAGTCAATTTAACGAGTTCAATTGCACCGGTTCGAATATTGTGGACTCTTACTTTTCCAAGATCCAGTCAAGTATTTCAAAATTGTATGTCCAGGAGCCACCATGCTTTGGAGAAGCATTTAAGAGGTTACGCGAGAAACTGATGAAAATTCAAATTGATGAAATGTCATCCAGAAGGAATCACTCTACTGCAGATGCAAGTAATGGATCAATGGAGGCTAAAACACAAAGTAAATTTTTGATACAAATTAATAAACATTTCCTTAAATCTTTCTGCTTCTTTCTAGAAAACAATGCAGATAGCAAAATTACTAGTAATGGAAGATGCAGAAACAGAGCTCCCCCCGTGGAATACGTTTTTTCCCACAAATCTGGAGCAGCAGCAAAAGATCCAGACTCCCCACACAAACCGTCAATGCAAATAAGATCACAATCAAAATCTTCACCCAACAAGAAATTTGCATGTATTATTTTTGACTGGGACTCGCTAGTTGCATTCACAGAGGAAGCTAATGGTGAAAGGAAGGATCTCTACGGTCCTGCACCAAATCAAATTGAAATCTCCGAGACTGAAATAAGGATAGGGAACGAATGCAAAACAAAAAGTCCTGTTAGAGTTAGGGCTTTTGCAAACTTCTTTCTAGAGTTAAACTCCTACTCCTCATTTCCTCAAAACATGGTTGATAACATTGCTCTAATATTGCTGAAGATTAACAAGAGCATATGCAAGGGTCTAGGTCAACAGCCGTCAACGTTGCTCTTAGTGCTCCCAACTTTCGGCTGTCCACATTTGGCAAAGCTTTTTTTATCCGCTGTAACCACAACTGAACTAAATATAACAGTTATAGATAAATCAGTTTGCCTTCTTCTAAACGAAATGAGTAGTGTTAAAGGTTCCAGAGACGTTGCTGTAATTAATGACTTCTACGATCAGAAATATTGTACCCTTTCCCTTTACAGACTTAATGGTTTATCATATGTTGAGGCGATCTTAGTTATCCATGCTTGGGAGCAATCATCATACATCCTCAAGTGGCCTACGAATGCACATGTCGTCATTACGAACGACAAACGTTGTTCGAAGGTGAAAAATAAAATTGAAAAGGTTATTATTATACTTGATTCCAAGTCAAATACGTCAATAGTGAAAGACATAAAAGGCTATTTCAGTAAGGCAGATGTAGTAGTTGATAAAAATGCTGCCAAAAGCAATGCTACAGGGGCAATAAACTTGGCAAACGGCGATAGGAAAGAACTTGGTTTGCTAATTAAATATTGCTCATTGGTGAACAAAATAAACAAAATGTCAGATAGTGAGTGCAAGCATAAGGAATTTCATGAATATAGATTAGATAAGAATAGTGTGCAGGACAGGTTCAAAGCCGATCAGACTGCTGTTTCGAAAGCCAAGGATCACTTTAACGGGATAATGTTTGTTAAGCTAGAGCAATGTGGGGATGAACCTGGTCGAGAAAAGATAACGGAAGGCATCCGTCAACTGGATGGGGCCATCACGCTGACAAAGATTCATCAAATTATGGATGAATTTGCGAATTTTCATGAATAGTATTCACTCCCGTGTATCGAGCTTTCCTAAATAGAATTTAGGTAATACTATTTATATACTTCTACTTCTAAATCCTTCTAGTTATATATTTGTCAATTAATTATAAACATGTACAAAAGTAAGTTGTTATTTGAATAAATTATTGTAGCTGAGTAATTTTAATAAGGTTCAAGATGCCTATCATAAAAACGGAAGATACGGTCCGGTTCCTCAACAGTAGTTACTCCAAGTACGCAAAATGAAAAAGTAATAAAAAGCATAAAATGAATCCTAGATACCCATACAATAATCTCAGCTTCTTGATAAGCTATGCTTGTCCCATCAACGTAATAATATTCATATTGTTGGAACTCAGTAACATCGAAAATCATTTCGATCATTCATTGAATGTTTCTCCAAAAATAACGATTGTTCCATATTTCCAATCTAAACTCTGGAAATCTTAATCACCCAAAAAGGGCAGCAATAAATCACCGTCGATTTTTAAACTTATTGGAGAGTGATGGTGTCAATGAAAAACCCTACTGGATTTTTGGACGAAGATAGATTTAGTTAATAAAACTAATAAAAGCAAATAATTCATGATGAAATGAAATTGATTATACTACTAAAATATTTTTGAAATTTTTGGATGCGAATTATAGAAGCAAAATTTTATTTTTCAATCGCCATTCCGATACAGTCATAATAATATAATAGTAAAACATTTGAGTTTGGAAAGCACAACAAAAGCATATCAGTAATTTACTACATTTCCCAGTAAAATCATTAATTGATTTAACAGTTTGATCTTATTTTCATTTCAGTTTTCATGAAACTGTAATAACTCCCATGACCATCACAGCGTATTCCTCTGAACACTCCAAAACTATGATGGCCCAATTAAGGTTTCATCATCCGCGTAAAGCCCATTTAGATGGACCTACATAGAATGTATGGGGCAACTTCAAATTTGGTACATAGAAATGCATTAAATTGAATTGACTATATACATGGTATAATCCATATACCTCATAACATGATCTGAACCACCATCCACCGTCATATTCCTTTGCGCATTCTTTTGTGGGTAAGTCATCATTATCTTTGTCAAATGTTGAAAATTATTTACCGCTATGATACTCAAATTTTTCCCCAATTGCAAAATTACCACAAAATCAATAAATTGATGCAAAATAATATCAATTACATTAAATACCGCGGTTTTTTATAGTTCCAGAGAAACCTGCGACTTTTAATCCGAAGAAATCAGATTCCGATCTTAAAATTGGAATAACGAGCAAAGAAAGATCGGCCATTCCAATAGGTAATTGTGATTATTTATTCATTATCACATTTCCTAGTTAAGTAATAGACGTTTTCCAGTCCGGAGCAATTAATTTATGGACTTAAGATTTAATTATTTAGTAAGTTCGAAATCCATGCGTATTCACAATTCACAAGTATTCAGAAGAACGATGACACAAGTAGCTAGTTAATAACTCACCAAGCCAATAGTCAGAGGTAGGATTCCCAAAGCCTTTCTTGTACTGTTCCCAATTTTTGTCAAACGTAGTTCTATTCTTTTTTGGAATATTTTCAGGGTAACCTCGTCTTTGAAATTTTGTCCACCCACCTCCAAAACTTGTCATGTCACAATATGCCTGTATTAAAATGTGAGTTTCATTACAGAACTGTACAATGGTATATTTAGTAATTCAATGTAAGAAATTGTGAAACAGCCTACAATTTTCATCACTTACCGATGTTTCTTCCCCTATTTTATTTGGTCGAATAGTGTACTCCGTCAACTATGTGTCCTTGTACGTAGAGTTCGGCACAACTTGTAGGAATGTAGTCCATGTATAATCTATCTACTTTGTATTTTGTGGTGTTAACTGCATCTTTTCTAATATTCTAAATTCAACTTGTCCCGGTGTGACCAAATGGGTTAACATGTGTTTTCCCCCAGGTTAAATTTTTTCTTAGGGTTATCGATTAACGGCAAATGACCACTTAGGAACAATAATTGTTCTCACGGGGCATTTGAAAAATTTTTAAGTATTTATATGATTATTCTAAAGAGAGAAAATATTTAATATTTGATTATCTCGGAGAGCAAAGAAAGAAGAAATACCATCAAAGAAGACATGATAATTTTAGATTGGCAATTAGAAGATGCAGACTTTCTCTTTGTAATGTCATTGTTTCTGAATGAAAGGTGATGAAAGGCCCAACAGAAATTTATAGTGTACCAATTGATCAGACATCAGTGTCTCGATCATTGTCAAGTATTATTGTCTCGTACAATTTTCCAAGAGTTCTGTCCTTTTTTCCTGCGATTTTCAATAAATTCTAAAGTCAAGTAAAAGTTTTTAAGTCAATTTTTTCCATGTTGGTCATCCTGAGCTACGATTCTAAAAGATAGGATCCATCCACAAAAGCAAAATAGTTTACGACGAGTAATTATTGGTCTTACAAACGACAGTCATTTATTACTTCGAGTAAATACAATAATCGAAAGTCAATTAAATATATGATTACATGATTGATTAGCAAATAACGGTTTATTTTATGTACAATAAAATATTTATTTGCTAATCATATATTTAATTGACTTTCGATTATTGTTCCCAAGTGGTCATTTGTCGCTAATCCTACGAAAAAATTTAACCTGGGGGAAAACCTGGGGGAAGACTTTAGAATAAAGATTTGAAAAGTTCTTTCGAGAATAGTTTGTGGAATTTAACAAACTGCGTGATGCTTATCGGAACACGGCACTTCAGTCCATCTCCCGGTTTGGGTGTTTCCTTTCTCAGTATTTTAAATGGCACAATTTCTACTTCCACGATAAACATTAAAATTTTGGTAGTTAGTGTCCGGTCCATCATACCATGCAGAACTCCATTAACATCCCTTTCCATTCCAAGCAAGCCATAACTTTTTCCCTGAAAATTGATCCGTAAGGAATATTTCCTCTTGCAGTTTATCCACTTTTAGTGGAATGCTTAGATTTGGAATCATTTCATTCTGGAATTGTTCCCCTTGTCTTGCGCATACAGATTTAATGTCAAACCCATATGTTGGAGTTTCAATAATCATGAAACATTTGGAATTTCCATACCGAATCCAGTAATTGGGACAATTCCCTGTGGATATTAAAGAAAACAAATTTAAAATTATGAGTAAAAGTAAAGTTTAGTACAATATTACACCTGCTGCAGTTGAACCTACAAAAATCATTACTATCGGAATTAATAGAAATGACAGGAATTTGTCAGCTTTTGCTTTGGAGGATTTCATTTTTCAATTATGAACTAAAACTTACCTTAACAAAGACGAAATGTGGAAAAGAAATAAATCCTTTATATAATAAATAAATATCTGCTTGGTAATTGAAAGTATGTAAAACAGGATGTTGACTTGATAATTTTGAGATAATTCTGGATGATTAATGAAGGATACGGCGAAAATAATAATCCAAATCAATCCAAAATACAATATAGGATGTCACAATTAAAACGGTATATTTTAACAAAATATAATGAAAAAAGTTACTTTTATCCGCATCCTCGCAAGATGCTGTTTTATGAGTAACCAATGGCGATTTTATAATTGTATGATTATGAAACCCTCAGTTACAGAAAATTTAAAAAAATCCATCAAAAATCCAAAATTATTAATCAGTTGTTATAAAAAATACATAGGATGTGTCTCGGCAAATGTAATTAGTTTTTAGTTTTGTTTGCAACGATTTAAGTATAAATGATACTTAAAAATATTTAATATATGATTACGATAAGTAGAGTAGAACTAATTAACTTAAATTAATTTACTGATAAATTTGAAATGCGTAAAAAAACAAAATCGTTGAATGTTCAAAGATGTAAAAACTCAAACAAAACAATTGCCAAATTTTATACCCAGTGTGGACGACAAGATTTGAATGACTTTTTTAAAACGTTTTACCGGCACTAATTCTTGGGGACCTTTGACAGCTTCCGAGTAAAGAAATTGTTTTTTTTCTAAAAAGCCCTGCACCAGAAAGTAAACACATTAGTGCAGTTAATGAGATAAGTGTATCATTTACATACATTAATAATTCTACAGTTCCAAAAATCTGCTGAAAACGAATAAAAATGACCGTTGAGAATATCTCTACAAATAGTACAATTGCGACAAATGGGAAAAGTAGTTTCTATTGAACTATATCATTGTAGCAAATCGATATAAGTTGGAGAATCCGATATAATCGTAAAATTGTTTGTCCATGAACCACTGAAGTTGACACTGAGAGCCTGACGGGTTATAAATAAATTAGAATTCAAATGCATGCAAAATTGGTCTTTCCCAATTCACCTTTGAATGACATTTGTGTATTTAAACAAACAAAGAACCACACAAAGCAGTGAAAGGACGTAAAAACTTGATAAGAATAAAGTACCACAGAATAAAAATGAATCAATGAAGATCAAGACATTCTGTTGGTAACTTTTACTTCCCTTGAAATTTCCATTCTGACATGAATCTGTCATTGATGGACGAGTACATGGATAAATCCAAAGAAGTGTGGATACCATTGTACCACCAAAACATACATAGTAATGAAATGTTGAATTGATACAACGTCAAACAAATTTTTCAAACTCCCCAGCTTCTTTTATCTGTAAACAATCTAAAAGAGAGCAAAATTAATCATGAAGATAAACTACGGTTGAGTTCAATCAAATTTCTCACTTTCTTTGAGCAGCCTGCTGAATTGCATGATCAGTTCAACCATGAACCTTGCAGGTTTTAATTGAATGTTCTCTGCAGCAAAAGGATGTCAAAAACAGTACAACGCAAAAGAAAATGGCTTGGAACTTTTGAGAGTAAATTGTCATGGGGCTTCTAATTGGTTGAACTGTATTGTACATCAAGATATATAAATTTGGTGGTATATGAAGCGGAAATTGTAGATGAAACATTTAGCTTTTGATTCTATAATTGTTGGGCACTGAAACACTTATAAGGAACAATCGCTGCTATAACCAAAAACTGAATTAAAGCGTTTGTCTGTTTAGAAAGGAATATTTTCAACATTGTGTCAGTAAGATCTTAAAAGCAACAGCTTTAACGTCTATCTGAGGAATAAATCGATTTAAAATATTTTAGAGAAATTTAGTGCAATATACAATTTTAATGGGCCGTGTTAAGTGCAAAAACAAGGCCATGTGCATCCCTTTGATTCTTTTAATATTATGATTTTTAAGATTTGTCCATCCTCGAGTGTTGTTATTAGTAGGCATCATGTAAATATGAAACGGATACGAGGAC
>JAQFZB010000204.1:0-22119 GCA_034695165.1 Desoria trispinata
TTCAAATATCTGTAAATGAAAAATACAATTTAATGCACTTTACTTTCATTCTCAATATATTTATTTTAGTGTTGTTGTGGATGGAAAATCAAGGAAACTCGTTTCTTTTACTTATATACAAGGGAATGAATAAACACACCAAATATTTTACTGGCTGTAGTCCGTTGCAATTTTTTTAATATGGTAGCATTTACTGCTCTATGTAAAGTAAAGAGAGCGTATTATAAAAAATATGAAAACAAGGAGTAGGGATTATAGCTTAGAGAAACCAGAGAAAGTAATAAGTATAGATATCTATATCCATATAGCACGGGGAGACACAATAGAGTGAATGAACCATATATGAAAGAAGAACATGTTGGCAGACACAACTGAAAGTGAAAATCTACATCAAACATACTAAAGTCTATTAGAAAAATAAGCGTCGAAATCCATAACGTTTCTCACTCCATTCAACATACCACCATTGCTACTCATATAATAGTGTTCTTCATGTAGTTAACATTATTTTGTCAAAAGACTTGCTTCACTACATATATTCTCAGTTGGTGGTGGTGGTGATGATGGAATGGGAGCTGAAGCTTCCTCTGATGGCAAGAAGATGTTTTTTATCATGAGAGAAACCTGCAGAGAATTGCTATTCCATTACTTCAATAAAAATGACAAGGAGTTTGAAAGTCTTAACAGTAGTTTGACTGCCACTACGACACTCTACGACTCAACATCTACTACAGCCAATAAAACCAAAAAATGTTAAACGTCCATAAAAATGAGCTATTGCCATACTTTCAAGTGACATTAACATTTCTTCTATTGTGTCTTTCAACCACTCAACTGAAAAGTAGATTACAGAGTTAAAAGGTCTTCTTTGTTTACTTACTTTACAGCTTCCTCAACTTATAATTATAATATTTTGATTATTATAAAAATTATTATATATAGTATATATAGCGCATAATTCTTTGCTAGGGTATATATTTCCTTCCTCGTTCCTCAATTCACGTTACAGTTATACAATGTTGAGAATAGACAGAGCGTGTAAAGGAGCTGACTAATCTTCGAAGAGGAATCAGAGTCACACCTTTTCCTCGTTTAATCTTCTCTTATATAATCTCACTCTTTCCCTTGCCTCTTAAATAAAGATAGATAATCAGTGAATGATTGCCTTACTTCTTCTTTGTGGTTGAAGTTTGCCATTTGTCATTTTAAATCCCCTACTTCATGATCGATATTCATGGTTTAGTTTAGAATCTTGTATTTTGGTATTTACGGTATATGTTCAAACTGATCAGTCGACTATATATCATATAACATTTCTCAGAAAAAGAGACTAGGCTGTATTTTGAATTTTTCCTTGAATGCGACGAATTTTGTGTGTCAGGTTTCAGGAGAAAAGACGGCGAAAGTAAGAGAGAGATCGCAGAGTGGTAATTTACCAGAGTTCTAATCCGGATTAACTTTTATCTCTTTCCATTCATTGAATTTTGTGTTCCTTCATTCCATCTCATGATCTAGTAGTAACACTGCTGTAAACATCAACACATTCTGTAATTGTAATTTCTGCAGGCAAATCCTCCCATATATTCCCATTCATTATCACTATACTTGCTAACTAATCCACGACGAGAACAAAAGTCAAGAAAGGTCGTTAAATTGAGAGAATGCAAATGCTTTGAGAAAATGTTCATATTTACTCATTTATGGTTTCAGAATACAATGCCTGGGGAAAATTGTAAAGACAAAAGATAAATGAGTTTCAAATTCTTTGACATTTCACCAACCAACCAACCCCTGATTAGACTAAAGCTATGTTTACGGTTATCATGGCGTTGCATTTGCTGTCCCCATGGAGTGCCAGCGCTGTGCCTAACAATCATTTATAGTTTTTTTCCATTTACCTTGCTTATGTTGTGCATGACCAGCGCCACACGCTTGCAGTAATAATTTTAGAGTGATAAGCATAAATGATAACAATGCATCGCTTATCACAGCAGACAGCTCTACGACTGATGTACTTACGAAGAATTCGTCGCAAGTTGAAAAGAAAAACACGTTCGGTATCAATTAGACCCATTTTCCTCAATCGATCAAGACAAGGAGATTCCATTTTGGTAAAAGAACTACGAGATGATCCCCATTACCACAATCGCTACTTTCGGATGGATAAATCTAGTTTCGATGAGATTTTAACCCTACTTAAACAATCTATTACTGGAAAAAAAACACACTGCAGACCGATTTCTGCGATGGAGAAATTAGCAATTACAATAAGGTAAATGAATTTTAATATCACAATTTTATCAATATCTATATTTAAAAAATATTCCTTGTAGATACTTGGCTAGTGGAAACTCGCAGATTTCCATTGCTCTTAGTTATAGGATTTCGCCGTCATCTGTATCAAATATTCTTCGAGAAGTCCTGTCTGCCATCAACAAAATCATGGGACCCATTTATCTTCCAAAACCAACTACAGAGATGTGGAAACAAAGTGAAGATGGATTTCAGAGAAAGTGGAACTTTCCAAATGCTATCGGTGCTATGGATGGAAAACATGTGCGCATCAGAGCTCCATCCCATTCAGGATCCACCCACTTTAACTACAAAGGATATTATTCAATTGTGTTGTTGGCGCTAGTGGACCCATATTATAAATTCCTAATTGTGGATATTGGCGCAGCTGGCTCACAGTCTGATGGTGGAATTTTTGCGAGATCAAAATTTGGGAAAATGCTTGAGAATGGGACTTTAAAAATACCACCACCAAAAATTGTCGGCGAGTTGACTCTACCCCACGTTATAGTTTCAGATGAAGCTTTTCCATTAAAACCTCAAATAATGCGCCCATTTCCTGGAAAATATTTAACAGTTGAGAAAAGAGTATTCAACTATCGCTTATCAAGGGCTCGTATGGTTGTTGAGAATGGATTTGGGATTTTAGCAGCCAGGTGGAGAATTTTTCATGCAGAGATAGCAGCAGATGAAGGATTGATAATGCAAATTGTGGAGGCATCAGTCATTCTACACAATTTCCTAATTTCTAAAAATGACATGAACACAATCATTCCCGATCAAATTGTTAATGGACAGCGGGTGGATGGAAATTGGCGTTCGGCAACTGAAGGAGATAGTGGAATGACTGGAATGGATCATCAAGGAAGCAACAACTTCTCGGGAACCGCTGCTAACGTTCGAGATAAGTTCTTGGACTATTTTAATAGTGAAGAAGGTTCTGTTTCATGGCAAATATCCCGAATGTAAAATTGATATTGTTTAAAAATGTTTAATAAAATTTATTGAATTACTATAAATTTTAATTGGACATAAACTTTAGAACAATTTATTTAAATCCATAATTAATTACATTGATTTAATCAAGAATTGCAAACTCAGCATCATTAACAGCAAGGTTGATTTTATTTTGTAGTGCAAGAAAAACTCGCACATTAGCATCGGAAATTTTGCGGAATTTTGAGGCAAGACTTTTGGCATAGGCATCAAATTCATCATCTTCAGTTTTCATGATTGATAAAATCTCTTTATCAAAAGCATCCAATTTCCGCTTCTGCAAAAATTGAAATATAATATTCATTGATAATGTAATATTGATATTCATTAAACTACAATTTAATTAAACTATATTATTCACATGATTACATTGGTAAACTTCTTGTGTATTCTTTCTTCTTCCTGAGGCTTTGATCGAGGTACTGTTGGCAATTGTGCTGGAAAGCTGTGCAAAGCGCCCACGTTTGGATCTTCAGACAATTTTTCGACATCCTCAACTACGATTATTAGATTTGAATCTGTTATTTGGAATTCTTTATGATCATGTTCACTTTTATCCTCATCTTTATCCAAATTTGTCCGAGAGCTAAATAGAATAGGAATTAAGCAGATGACATTAAATCCATATGAGATATAGCGCATATGAGAGCGATAAATCTTACGTTGTTTGAGGCTCAATGATGTCGTACAAAAATGCCATGAGAGTAGAGTGTTTAAAGAATACGGTGCTGGTGCTTCCACTTCCACTTGGATTTCGTTGTTTCGCCAAATACCTCGAGTATTGTCCTCTGAGCCCATTCCATAGTTTTGCACACTCCTGTTCTGTTTTATAAAACATGAAATCAATATTCAATAGAAAAATAAACGTTCAAATTATAATGTTTTACCACTTTTCTTCATTGTTGAGGAAATTTCATTCCACTTTTCTCGCTTCTCCTTCCTATCTCGATACTTTGGGTGCTTTTTTTCATAAAGACAAGGTCGCGCTTGTACCAAACCGATTAATTGTTCCTCCATTTGTAAATTGTCGAGGTCTTCTAATTCCATGTTGACAGTTTTCTAAAGATAATTAGCGCAGCACGGAAATAAAAGGGAAATTTACAACTTTGCAGCCTCTTTACCATGTCAAAAGTTGACGAAGGTTCAACTTTTGGAATGCAACAATAATGCAAAGCACAGGCAATGCAATTGCAAGTATAGATACATTTACCTTGCATGATTAAAAATTATATTCATGGAAACGGCAAATGCACAGTAAAGGTAAAAATGTATAAATTGATCATTTGACATACGAAGCACGATGCATGCACGCCGTAAACGGTAACCGTAAACATAGCTTAACACACAATGTCACAATGTACTATTTCTTGAGCTGTTTCTCTTGAATACACTCAAAGACACAAGTACAATAACCATGCAAGAACTACATCATATTTTATATATACTTAAAACTATGAGTTCTTGGATATGGGAAGGAATGGAAGATGTAACCAAACTAAACAGGAAATTCAATGATACATAGTCCCAGAATAAGTGATTATAAAATGCTATTGTGGTCACAGTATCTCAGAAGTAGCAATGGGTATAGTGTAATTAGACTATGAGAATGAATTTGAAGGTTAAGCTGACGGTGGGTATTTTGAAGAAATTACCTCCTGGGAATTACTAAAGGTGAAATAGTAAGTAGAGCTAAATGCACATCTAAACCACTTTGTCCCTCAAGTGCGACCATTTGGCCACCATTAGGAGGATCTCGGTGCTTAACTCTAAAGGAGAACACACATCAAGACACAATAATGCTCACCAAAAAGGGAAAATCCAACCGACTCATACACACGTGTAATCCCATGGAGAAAGTAAACGATCCTTAAACATATTCCTCAAAATGCCCAAAGTCATTGGTCTATAGTATCTGATCTGCTGATAGAAATAGAAAACCCTACCTTCATACACTCAATATCTAAAAGTAGGAGAAACTACTCAGAGTTGTAAAACAAAATTGGCTACCAAATTCTAACTTCCCAAACGCAAAACAACCAAATACTATAGCTCCCAATTTATTACTCATACTTGTTACAACTACTTAATCTTTCCATTTCAGAGAAACTAATAAGCCTGATATTGTACAAAATAAAAGCTCCACAATTCCGTTATTTCAGAAATAAAAATTTTCAATCTTGCCTCCTTCGAGTTCTGAATAATATGTTGAAAGGGAGATTTGCATGACTGATAGTTAATTAATCAGCTTATAACATCTTTCAGAACTTTATACGTTTATTTGTTAGAAGCTATGCAACAACCAAAGTAAATAAATCCAAGCACTCTTGTTTCACTTGCTATCTGCCTACATCAAATTACAAACTCCAGAACAATTTTCGTTCGTTTACAAATATTTACACCCACGTTGGTGATTACAATCTGATATTTGTTTTGAAGATTTTAGAAACATAATGTACAAAAAATCTAGTGATTACTCTAATGAGTTTGTTTTCAGCATTGTATAACTTAATTTTACGAGATAGAGGAAGTTAAAAACGAAGTTGAATGAAGATGAGAGAACAAAAATGACAATCTCCATTCAAATGAAAAGAAATATAATAAAGAAGCTAGGGTAGCTAGCAAAAAGTTACTTAACCGGCAAATAAAAAACTACCCAAGTTCTTTTGTCAGGTGAATAAAACTAGCACAGCATCAAAAGAGTGTCGTAATTTTCAGATGACTCAAGTACTTCTTATCAACAGGACGGAAAAATGCTTATTTTGCAACTCTTATTGCTGCTACTCTTCTTGTACAGCGTATTAAAGAAAGCTACACTATTTCTCCATCTAGTAAACTCCATAAGTGGGTGTAACATTATATTTTCTTATGAGAAACAAATTGCTACAAATTGTTTTAGTCTGTAAAGAGTTCAGGTAAATTTGAAAATGTGACACAAAAGGACACCAACAACAGAAACTGTGTTTGTATAACGAGATATTATATGAACATGTGGATTCTTTATGATCATTTTATTCCCTAAATTGTTACTTTGCACAGAAAGTGTTCTTTCTAATCCCACATAATGGCCATCTTTTTTATGATTATTGCATTTCCTTTTTGCTATTCTTGGTCTCTCAGTTTACGTTACTGTTACTGCTATCCTAAGATTCAAATCCACCTTTAGTTAGACTAAATCATTTTAGAAAGAAAAATACTTTTCATTTGGGAAATGTATTCATAAATACCAGAGTTAGTTGGTGGAAGATGTTGGTGAATGGGAAAAGATATTGGGGGAGGGAGGCATGACAAAAAAAGCAAAGTTTAGGTCGAAGTTGCAGCAATTTCATAAGTGCTTCTCGTAATTTTAAACACGAAAACGTCAAGTTGTCTTTTTTAATATTTTAGTAAGGAATGCACTCATTCATGTACAGATTTATAAAAATACTTTACATTGTAATAAAAAAAGAGGAAACCCTGGCTAACCGACTGACGAACCGCAATATGACAATTTTTTCATTGAACATACATGAAACAAAAGTGTGGTTAACAATCTCAAGATTTGCTTGCTTTTTGAATACTGAACTCCATTAAAGAAACATGTCATGATCCTTTAGCTTTTGC
The DNA here is from genome assembly GCA_034695165.1 of Desoria trispinata. Taxonomy (NCBI): domain Eukaryota; kingdom Metazoa; phylum Arthropoda; class Collembola; order Entomobryomorpha; family Isotomidae; genus Desoria; species Desoria trispinata. The sequence goes on from JAQFZB010000204.1 coordinate 6,889, forward strand.
TGGTGCAGACAGATAAAATTCCCAAGGTAAGCACTAACACAAATACCAGATATTATACGATAATATACTCATAGATGGTTTTCATTTCTTGTGGTTCATCTGCCTACCATGTTTTCCTTGACATAAAAAGAATCTGCTGGTGATAATTTCCCTACTCTCTACAAAATTGCAAAAACTAAAAAAACGGTAAAAACAATTTCCACTGAAAGTAATTGTCGTTTATTCTTCTTCTTCTATTAAGACCTGCTGCTACTGGACCATCTTAAAAAGTAAAAAGAGTCTGAACGGAATTGCAGAAATCAAATAGTCGGCAAATCATGTCTAGTAAAAGATTCAGAGTTGGAGTAGGTTTATTTTTGAATTGAATTGGGGATGATGATGATGGAAGTGAGGATGAGAAATGAGAGCTCATTTGTTCCCTGATGAGGTGGAAATAGTCTCGGCCACACTTGGGAGTGACTCTTTTTCAAACTCATAACCGTGAGTTACAGTTGCTATTTTGCATTAATGACACTCTTCAACCGGAGGCCATTGTTACATCCCAGTTGGACGTCAAGTGGAGAAAAATCTCTCTTCTCAAGAGATAATTCCTATGATAATAAAAATTGGGAAGAGGTCGTTTAGATCCCACTTTCTCCTTTTTATCTCCTAAACTCAGTGGATGCCAACCACTGTGCTCTCCTTTCTTTCCCAAAAGGTCTTCGTCAATTATAATCAACCCTGAGCTAATTCTATAATTGAAACTCAAATAGCTTTCAGCTCTTTTACTCTTTGCTTTTAAAAATTCTTGATTATTACATCAAGTTCATTTTTAATCATGGACAAGGAACAATTCATGTTTCAATGCCAAAATTATTAAACTATTAAATTAAATAAACTTTCTATTTCTTCAGTTTTTATTAAAAAGAGTTTTATAGTTTACTAAATACATAATGAATTATTCAATGAGGTTTTACACATTTTTGATGGAATCAAGTGAAGAAATTGCTGGGAACGTGCCAACATGAAATTACTTAAAAGTGCTTCTATGATGTCAGAATGTACAGACATGCGGAATGAAAATGTTTAATGAGATGATTTATTGAAGCTTGTGAGAATTTAAAGGATGATGATACTCACAAAGGCATATATCAACATTGTGTGCATCATCATGATGAGACAGAAAAGGAAATTTATATAATGTGTAATATACACATCTATTTGAAGACGTTTATAGGAAGCTATAAAATAAGCTAGGAAGGAATTCAAAGACTCGAAGAGGAATATATTTTACATAGAACTCATGGAAGTGTGTAATAATAAGTTCAGCAGACGTTCAGAACTCATGCTGATGTTTACAAAAGGTTTTTCGTCCATCACTCTAAAACAGTGTGTACAAAGTCTCATGCCCTTATTCTTATTATAAAACTCTTACGTTTTGTCAAAGTACGAAAAAATCATGATGACTTATTGTAACTAAATGATTTATCCATTAAGTTAATTCAGTCGGGATTTACTGTGCATGTTACAAGTTTAATAGTAAGAAGATAGAGATACGATGACGGGGAGTAAATTTTAGTTGAATTGATTGGCAAAATAAGCTATGGGTAAAAGTATTGAGAGATAACGTGGACGATAATGATGGGGTGAATGGAAATGTGAAAGATTTGTTCCCTCCTTGAGGGAAACTGCGTCCGTCATCTCATCACAAGTCTATTCTCCAGATGGAAAAAGAAAGTCTAGTTTTTGCTTCAACCAGAGGGATATTATTAGAGAAAAGGATGAGAAGGAGGTGGTGGTGGTGGCAATGGTGTACATCTCATCTCATCGTTGTAACAAACTAGGCCGACCAGAAACATCCATCAATCTTGAGCTTCTTGAAGAGAGAAATCAGAGTTAACCAACGGAGCAACATTTTGATAAAGTCAATCTCCGCAAAACTGAAAAATTTCTTTTTCACTTTCAACTGACTTTTACATGGAAAAGATATATATATAAGGGAGAGGAGAACGTGCTTCATTTGATATATACAAGAGAAAATTGATCAGGCAGCAGGGTATTTACTGAAGTGTAGGCATTATAAACGTATATTTTATGAGCAAAGGGAATCATGAAAAGATTTATAAGTTAGTAAGTATTTGGTGATGAGAAAGTCAAATCATAACTGACATCTTTTTTATGCGTCCAAACTAAAGTTATATAATATCATGCTAATGTGTTCAGTATAATCTTGGCACCTATCATCCTAGTCTATAATTTTAATCCCATTATCATTAAACCCCATCTTCTTTTCTAATCCAATCATTATGTTGTTACATCACATGCATAATAATTTTGTCACTCACTTTTCTTTTGCCATAATGTTTGCCACACAAAGTTTCTATTAAATAATATTAGCCGTTGATTTAATTTCACAAAAACAACTCTGACACTTTTTAAACCTTAAAAGTAATTTCATTACAAGCTCAGATTGAAATCACATGAATTATAATAATATATTTTATGCATTTTAGGAATACCAGACGACACGTGATAAAATTGTGTAAGGAGCCCCAATTTGCAATAGAATGTGCTGTATTGAATTCTTCGGGGACATTTGGATTTGATCCGAATGTGACATTCTCAGTGTCACCAACAGAAGAGGATGACCTTCTGCTCCGGAACGGGACAGCACCAGTAGTTCTGCCACCCTTTGAAACATGGCAGGCGATAACAATAGCATTTTTCATGATCATCTGTATTGTGGTGACCATCCTTGGAAATATCTTAGTTCTTCTTGCTTTCATTGTCGATCGAGGAATTCGTCAGCCATCAAATTATCCCATAGCTTCTCTTGCAGCAACAGATCTACTTATAGGCAGTGTGTCAATGCCATTCTATTTAGTCTATGTTCTCAAAGGAATCTGGGATTTAGGTCCTATTTTATGTGATTTATGGTTGTCCCTTGACTATACAGTATGTCTTGTCTCACAATACACAGTCCTTCTTATAACAATTGATCGTTTCTGTTCTGTCAAAATCGCTGCAAAATATCGATCATGGCGAACTAAAAATCGTGTTATTTTCATGGTCATCATTACTTGGATTATTCCTGCACTATTGTTTTTTACATCAATCTTTGGCTGGGAACATTGGAAGGGTCACAGGGATTTAGAAGAAGGGGAATGTGCTGTTCAATTTCTTAAAGATCCATGGTTCAACACTGGATTAATGTAAGACTTTTATCAACAATTACAATTAATTATCCTTCTGGAACAGATTAATCAATCATTTAAATATTTTTAAACATTTTAACCACTTTTTTACACTTTCTGTCCTTAAGACTGTAAAAAATGTTAGCAAACTACAAAACATAATAAAAGCATATATATATATATTATTTCAATTTTTAGCATTGGTTACTATTGGACCACTTTGTTTGTACTCTTTGTTCTGTACACGGGGATATACAAAACGGCCTGGCAGATGCAGAAAAAGTCTGAAGATAAGAGAAAACGAATGCAGGATATGGTGAAAATGACTGCTGGAGGATTGGCAGGAGTAGCTGGAAAAACAGCCAACATTGGAATTCCTCATCCTCCCCCAACAACAGCTTCCGGACCCAATAGTACTAGAGCACAGGGAAATAATACACTTCATGTCAACTCTGGAAATGGAAGTCAGGTTTGTAAACATTTTCCTAAATTTCATATGCCATTAATGATTTTTTTCATTTTTGGTTGATTTAATTCATTTTGCTTTTTCTTTCTGAATATGATTTTTATTATTACAAGATAATAAAATAATTCATTTAGCTTTTCGTCATTCAATAATTGAGAATGACAAAGTGGAATAAATTAAGTTTTGTTTGTTTATTTGTGGACAATAATTGAATTTTACCCAACTAAATCATGGGCGGAAAATGGAAACAATAGCTGAGTAGTTTCTCGAAGGCACTATAATAATTGTTAATTTTTGTGAAAAGGAAACTGAGGAAAGGTAACAGCATTAGCATCAATCAGGGTGTACATAAACTATACGGAGAAGAGCTTTCATGTACTTTTATTACCATTATGTAATAGTATATTCCTACACTATGTGAAATACTTGGTTATATTTTCCTTTGCCTTGGGAAAAGAAACGTTGATTCTCTCTCTATCATCATCTGTAGTAGTAGTAGTAGTAGGTTTGGTCCTTTCTGAAACAAGTCAGAAAACTTGAGACAGATTCTTTGATCAAATTACGAGCATATTTTCACTTTTCTCTCACCACAACCAAACCAGCACAACGACTATATAGTATATGTGTATGTCTGCGTCCTTCAAAATTCTGATTTATTCTCCACAATGTCGTTAGAAGAACAGCACAGCAGTAGTCAAGTTTCTCATCCTCCTTATGTTCCATAATATGATTTCTATTAGGCTCTTACATAATTCTCTGAAATTCAAACAGCTAATTTTGCATGTTGGAAAGTTTACTGGCGGACAACGTTTTCCCATTTCGCATCGTACAATTTGAATGTGAAAATAATAATGTTGTTCCTAGAATAGTATAGAACTTATGAGACACCTGGATGCATAAATTGTTATTGTTTTTACGTGAATGGTAGATGGGTAACTGAACTGACCCGAATGTCACATAACACAACAGTAGTAACAATATTGTATGCATAAACTTTCTAACAAAGAGGAACCCACGTTGTAATCAAACTTTGAACAAGTTTCAACAACAAGAACAAAATTCAGAGGTGAAAGTTGAAGTGCTTTTCTACCGAAGAACATCTATATCATATTGTCAATTGAAGCTGAAAGATACTTCATTACTATATAGTCTTATTGAAAAGTATTCTGTCAAAGAGACCAACCAAACTGTTGGTGATGGAGAATAAGTAATTTTATAAATCGTAGGCATTTTCTTTTACTTTTATGAAAACAGTTTGAATATTATTATACGAAGAGAAAGTAGAGAAGAAGCAGAGAGGGATGAATTTTTTTCTGGTTGAGAAAGATGGCATATTGTACGCTTTTGCTGTCTGTCTAAACTCTAAACTTTTGAGTCAGGTGTGACATGGAACGGAACATACTACTGTACGTAATACATAATACGAGGGAAATTTATTCCACTTTTGTTTTATTATCTTTTCCTCCGGTATGTTTGGATTTCGATGAACCCATCCAATAGTATTTGCATAACTTTTTTTTTGCTCTTTTGCGAAATTGCAGTTTCCGTTCATGCATTCTAAAACTAAAATAAAGGAAATGAAAGTAAATTTGCATCGAAATAATCTGCTTAGACAGATCCCTCTGATTGTAATTTTGAACAATGTTATTCGTCATATAGATAGTATTATTGATTTCAAGGTTGTCCCCTTTTATTGTACCACTGCCCTAATACTGATGCTACTGAAGCTATGTCCCAGTTTAATAACACTCGGGACGACATTTGAAAAAAAAAGTCAGAGGACGTGTAAAACATATATTTACTACAAGTACGGGGGAAAGTAAAATTAGTACTTTTCAATTTCAGTCGTTTAAGGTATATGCTCAGATAGAAAAGACCCCACCTGAACACGTAGACAGAGAGACTTTCGCTTTCCTTTTGCAAATCCAATCTTTTCTCTTGAAGTTGGAGAAATCTTTTTGCCTGAGAAGAAGATTGAATGTTTTTCTCCATCTCTTTCATATATGTCGTCTACTTGTTTGGTAGATATCTTTTACTAAATGTACTCTCAGGAATTGCAAAGGCATGCCGAGGTGTCTGATTCTGAAAGCTTTTCTTATTCCATCTCTGCAACTGATTTTTCTCGTCTCCCTCACTCTTCTTTCTGTCGGAGAAATAAATGCAATTTTCCTTGAAATTAGCTTTAATTCAACAACAACAACCAGTTCCGAAGATACCGAAAAGAAATTAATTTCAAAAATTGAATTTCACTTTCACATTGCGTATTCATCCTACATTATATTATTATGTTTAGCTAATTCTGAAATTCTAGATAAATTCAATTTCGTACATTTCCCTTCTCTCCCCATGATTCAATTTCAGCGTAGGATTTCTATAATGAAGTCTGTTATTATATTAATAATGGAGTAATAACATTATTACCTGCATGAAATTTGACTCTCAAGGAGAAAGATGATAATAAGAAAGACTGCCATATTTTTTCTTTTGAAATGAATAAAGAATTGAAGAAATAGTATAATAACCGAAAAATGAGATCGACGACTTAATACATGTTGAAGTTATATAGCATTTGTGTAGGCGGTGAAAATAATCTCAAAGGATTTTAGAATGGAAATCATAATTAATTTATGTCGTTAATTATATAATTTGCAGGATAGACCAGACTCTTCAAATTCGAATGAGAAAAAAGGTGACAATGAAAGGTCATCGAGTCCAGCATTTGATTCAGATGAAGAGTCTACCTCCGTAGTGACCAAGAAAACTAAAACCAAGTCCAACACCAATAGTAAAAGTCGTTCTGCAGCGAGCAAACTTCATGGACATTCTAAAGTACCTCCAGCACCTCCACCGAGGGCGTCTAGCAATCCACCATCATCACATTCTTCAAAGGATAGAAAATCCGAAACCTTCCACAATCAATCTATTGCACCACAACAGCGACATCAACAACAACGTGCTTCAATTGACAGATCCATCAGTCCATGTGACGATTTCCCACCTCCACCACCAGAATTTTTGGGTGATCAGCAATATCATCAGAAAAATTCAGCACCACAACAATCAACCCCTTCCAAAAGCAGATTACATCAACCACCAAAGTCATTAAAGATCACAAGTAGGGAAAGGCGTCCAAGTAGTACACCATCTCGTAATAGTAATAATAATGGAAAGGATCGTAATGAGTCTTGTAATCTGGATGATAGCCAAAGCCACCATGGGTCACATTCTAGCACCGTTACTGGGATTATTACTGGGAGTACAACAAAAGACTGTCGAATGACAAATGTTAGAGGAGGAGAAATGGTATTGGAAGAGAAAGTGGACTCAAAGGACTCTGGAATTACAAATGAATCTTATGAAAGAACTCCGGGACAAATCAATTCGAACGAGTCCTCGAGCAATACTCCATTCCACGATACGATGCCAATGCGAATGTCATCAACAGCAGCCGTTGTGAATAGTAATACCTCATCTTCGTCGTCCTCAGTGCTTCAACCGTCCACTCGGGACATTCATGCTAGCATTCAACAGCAGTGTTCCAATCTTCGATTGGCTTCATTGGCCAACAGGGGGTCCATTACCCCAGAACCTACCACCACAGTACAAGTTGAGGGCACTATGTATCACGAGACAGTCTTCCTAAGCTCTCCCACAGATGAGAAAGTTGCTCTTCTAGAAAACAATAAAGAGAAGTTATGGAGTTCATCACTGCATTCTTCAACAGCGACACTTCGAGGGGATCAGGAACAGCTTTTTGGAACAACGTCTGGGGCAGCAGTTGGATCATCTGGTGCAACAGGAGGGGTTCCATTGATGGATGTTGTAGCTTCCATCCTGGATAGCACAAATAATCCCAACATGTCAGCCGAAGATAAAAGACACAGGTCCGTACGCATTGATTCGCCAATGAAATGACCATTGTAAAATTATTTAGTAATTTTAAAGCTTTTAAAGTATATCCTCCAATGCTCTTTAAATTCAACCCCTTTCTCAACACTATATAAGATTCCTTATTCACTCTTAAATTAAAATTTGATAGTGTGCTGTCTTCCTTGAGCTTTTTGGATGGAGCTGACTTCAGGTATATGGATGAGAGTTCCATAACTATTGAGACCCCTACGCCACCATCATCTGGGATTTTTGAGCCGTCAGCTCCTGTTGAGCCAAATTGCTGGACTCTTCAATTACAACATTTAGTACGACAATTACTTCTAGCTCAGCAGCATAATCAAAGCACAGTTCCACTAATTCAACAACTACAACAACAGCTCATAATTCAACAACAACAAATACTCTTGGTTAGTACACTAGTACACATGAAGCATATATTTATTTCTTACTTAATGCATAAAATATTACTCTTTATAGCAACAAGCGATGCTTACACAATTGCAAATCCCACAGTCTACTCCTACTGCATTAGACAATCAAATTAGTGCTCAACATCCCCCAGTCAAATGTCCCTGTATGTCTAAGAGTGGCTCTTCACAGAGTTTTAATAAGTCCCCAAGGGAAAATTATTATTCCCAGCTTGCGTCCAATACAGCCACAGCGACCAAAAGACTCGTTGACAATGCTCCACATGCAAGACAAGAAAACAGTTTGTGTAGTGGACTTCAGTGTTCAAGATGTTCGACCCCACAGGAGGAGATCCCACTAGAGACACTTCATTTTGCCGCACGACAACCTTCATTTGGAGATGACAATAAAAATAATATTGGTGCTAGCCCATCCACTTTCTCTGTTGTTACAAGAAGAGAAAGTCAGGTCCAAACTTCCCCAACTGATAGCGTCCAGTTCTGTGGGGTGCCAAGAATCCCTCCACCACCAAAAAGAAATCAAACACCAACTCAGCAGCAACAGACTGATTCCCCTAATAATGCCAATGTTGGTGTAGAAAGAAACCCCATGGATTCCAACCCTTCTGCTGGTAATAATATCTCTGGAAATCAATCACATTCGGACTCAGGGGGTAGTGGTTGTGGTAGTATCATCTTGTCTTCCAAGGAGATCCCATCTGCATTCAACAATGCAGATAGGGCAGGGTTAAATAATGCATTCCCGAATAAGACAATAGATACAAGAATAGAATTGGAAGCAATTGAGACTGTTTCAATGACTGGTACATCGGTGGTTCCAACAACAAGCACTGATAATAAAAATCGATCGCGAGGCACGAATGGAAATGGTACGAATGGTGGTGGTGGTGGTAGCTGTGCTGGAGGTGGCCTTGATGGAGATGAAGAAAGTCGTACAGGTGGTGGTGTTGGTGGTGGAGATAAAGAACCGGCATCCAAGTCCCGAAGTCTTGTAAAATCTCTTGGTAAGCGTATGAAACGTAAGAAACAAAAAGAAGGGAGACAAAAATCTAAATCGGAGAACAGGGCAAGAAAAGCATTGCGGACAATATCATTCATCCTTGGAGCATTTGTGATATGTTGGACGCCATTTCACGTCTTAGCAATGATTGAGGGCTTTTGCAGTTGCATTAACGGTCATGTCTACATGTTTGCATATTTCCTTTGTTATGCAAACTCTCCTATTAATCCATTCTGCTATGCTTTGGCCAATCAACAGTTTAAAAAGACTTTCACTCGAATCCTCAAGGGTGATCTTCATATGACGTAGTTATACGTTTGCGACTTTTATCCACACACATATATACCGCACTCCCCTTTTCACCCCACTCCCAAAATTCATATTCATGTTCTCACATAAATTCCCGGAAAGTACTCCCTGTTTCACATAAATCACCCATAGTTAATCCACAATGTCTCTTTTTCTTCTATATATAATTTCTCCCCATATGTATTGTCCGAATAATTTAATACAGCAGCAGTAGACCTGTTGACCTGTTACAGCATTGTAAACCCATCCGTTCTTAACAATTATTGAACTCTTATTAGATAGACAAATGTTCCAGAGCTGTGCTATGCATATAACTAAAAATACTTTTACTAAAATGTTTAGGTGATGATGGACTATATTAACTGACTTAATAAATACTATAGAGTGTATATCTATATATAGTTAAGATAAATATTAAAGATGATGTTAAAATTTTAAAATGTAGACCATTTATTGGTTGAAATAGATTCTATATATATATATATAGTTTCTAAACTTTAATCAGAAACTGGAGAGCATATTTCTAAAAGGGGCGAAAAGAAAGAGGACGTAAGAGCCCCACGTCTTCTTCCTTTTTGCGTCCTCAGGAGAAAGTACTACAGAAAACATAACCTGGGTAAGTGGAATAATAAAAATCCCTGCTTTTGCTATCTATTTGGATATATTAAGGTGGTAGGGTAGTTGTGAATAGAAAAAACTGATATTATCAATCAACGTGTGTCAATTATTAAAACAAACGTATTCATGAAATTATAACAAATAATATGGACAAAAATGCTGGAGTTACAATACTACTAAACTCATTTTAGGTAATTCATAAGATATACTGCATTGTTTTCTCCATTATATAATTCATTTTACAAATTGTATTTATTCTTAAAAATTAAAATTAATTATCCTCAGTATATATTATGGAATCATCAAATCCTTATCAGAATGGAACGACGCCAATTAATTATTTTTAATCGTAAAATAATACTAGTGGAAAAATTAAGTTTCTCAGTGTCTGACCATATAGATTTTAATGAGAAGAAATAAGAGTGTATAATCAATCCATGGTAGAGTATTAAGTTCGTGTTTATTTGTTGATTACAAACATTAATTGTATATGCGTTGTGCAACATATTGAAATACTTTTGTTCGTGTATCAATGTGTTAATCTAAAAATGATTACGCTTAATAACGAGTAACCTGAGAGTAGGCTGGCTGTGTATATGTGTAGGAAGGAACAATTATTATTATAATTTCCATCATCTCTCTCTCTGTGTTGATAATTAAATTGTGTAAAAGCATGTTTTTTTCCCTTTATAGTTCTTAAAACAAGTTGTTAACTTGAATAGTTTTTTGTGCATTTATTTCATGTTTTAGAAAATGAAACTCTGTGTAACGTAACATGTAACATTGATGAGTAACAAATCCAAAGACAATAAAGTGTATGTGTTTTGAGTCTAATAAATCTACCTCAAAACGATTTATTGATCTTTAGTGGGGAATTGAATTTAATTCCACCCATATTGCATTTATTGGAGAATCGTCTGTGAACGTCAATTCATTAAAATTTTATTCCCCATTTGTTCCTACCATAGCATAGATAGGAGAAAACTGGAAAACCACAGACTGTACCATCCCCCATACCACGATTATTTAAATTAAACACAAACCATTCTCTCTCATGCTGTCCAATTTCACAATTTTCCTTGAAATTTGCGGTTTTGCTTTTTTAGTAGAATTCCCACATGAGTAACCGTAACCTGCAATTTGGTATTGCAGAAGGAAAATTGATCTGCGAACTCCCAAATGATTGACTAAATGTCCATCGATCCAATGACGTACATACATACATATACATGCCGATTTTTTGATTATTTATAATGCTAATCAAGTTATATCTTTACTATACAATTCTGTTGTAAAAAATAGATGAATTCAAACAACAAGTTGAAGATAAAGAACCCTAACTTAACTGCTGCTGCTGTTGTTGTTGAAGAAAGGCGAAATCTGTCATTTGCTATTTTGTATGTCCACCAGATGCAAAATCTCCATACAATGCATTTAGATTAATAGGAAAAGTTTTGAGAGAAAGAAAACTTGTTTCGTGGAGAAAGGTTTGTTGTATCAGTTAAAGATTTGGAATAAAGGGAGGATATTATATAAGAAAGAATAGTTGTGATGGTGGGAGGCAGTGGAGGATGAAATGGATGCAAATGTGAGGTCCAAGTCACATGTGAATAAAGCATGGAGATGTCACACCATGCAAATGAGTTCTACTACTAAAACTACTATGAACAAGTCAGTAGGGAAATCCGGAACTTGACTTTCTCTCTCTTTGTTTCTATTTCATGGACATTTCTTTCACAGTTTCTATCTCTGCTTTTCGTCTGTTTGCTCTCACACAGTATCTTCTAAAGAGATTTCTTCTTCCTGCTGGTCAAAATCCAATGCTTCTACTCTCCTACTGTATACTAGGGCCCATTCCCCTGGGGTCTGAAAACCTCACTCCCTCCCTATTTATTTTATATTTACGTGCTTTATGACCCTAAACCCAAAGAACATCCGGTTGAATTTCAATTTCTTTGCTTTTTATAAAAGTAAAAGTTGTGGAATATTCAAGTAATAACACCTCAAAAATCATCTTATATTTAGAACGAAAAATTTGCATATATAAAGGTAATAGTAAGGATGTGTTCGAGAGACTTCAAACTGGATAAAGCTTGTAATTCGAATAGAGCCAAAATTTCATTATTTTTATATCGGTAATATTCAAAGTAAGATGAAACTTATATAAGGGATGAAAGAAGAAACCTTTACTCAACAGCTTATTAAAATTATGAAATGAATCCAAAGTTATTAATATTTGTGACTCTTCGCCTGAATGTCATACGTATACTTCTCATGTGATGAGAAAAATTAATTATTATGTAGACAGGTTTACTTTACTTACAGGTGATATGAAAGGATGTTGAAGTTGAAATAGAAATGGGAGCAAATATTATGATCCTTGCACATGTCTGAAATTGGCAGTTTGTATGGAATATTATGTAGAGAAGAGATTTTGATGTTTTTGAAACCGAGAGACTCAACACAGCAGGAATGAATGAGAATATATCCAACTGAACTGATGATGTCTTGCTCTTTGACATGGCTTCGCTTCAATCTCACCTCAATTTCCCACGGCATAGATGAAAAACAAGTCAAAGGATGTCTTTCTCCAATGACTTCATGTGGAAATGATAACCAAACTCAAGACATTTTATACAACACAAACTCATGGAGTCTCTCCATTTTTGCATCCATCAAACTCTGGGAATCTCATGTTGAGTCATCCATGTGTCCTCATGCCCTTTCCATTTTAGCTATCAAACTACTTCTTTAATGAATATCTCCTCTTGTAAAAAATAATTGACTATATTCTTATTCTCCTCCACTATTATGTGTTTAGTTTAGGGATTTTATTTTCCCCTTGAATATTCTAGAAGAAAATGTCAGGTAATCTGGCCTTCAGTTGAGAACTTTCATTACTTACGCCTAGTGAATAGAAATCCCACTTATTCCTTCAAACTCTCTCACTTTCTCTCTTTTTAAATGACAAGGATTCTTCTAAAGAGAAAGTAAAACTTGTGCTAAAATGCCCATTGAATTTCAAAATTCCTTGTTTATAGCTTCAGTTAAAGTCGTATCTTTTGAAAGTTGTGAGAGATTCAAACGTAAAAAGTTATAAAATACGAGGTGAATATTCTTATATGTAAAAAAGAAAGCTGCCGTTAAAAGAGCAGGATCAATTCCACCTGTTTTTCAGGATGGAAACGGTTTTTTCTTCAAATCAGAATCACATCACATCAATCCCACCTCATGTTCAAGTCATGGGTAAGAAAATTGCAGAGTTTCTCTTATGCTAGTTGTAACGTTGTAAGCCACCTCTAAATCTCCAGAAAAGTCGATTCCTTCGAGTGGAAAAATCAAAGAATCCTTCATATCAAAATGATTACTTCAAGAGCTGACTCCAAATTCACCGAATCGAAAATAGCATTTCGTTGATCCACGAATGCTGTTACCTTTCCAGATTGACTTACATAAAAAATGTCATTTTTTTATATAAAACCTACGTGCCAGTGTTCCTTACCGTCTTTGTGTACGTAGAATAATATTGAAATTATATGCTTTATTATGCGCTCTTCTACACTGTTGAATGCTATTTATTAGCAACTCTCTCTCTTTTTTGTTCAGATTCAAATTTATTTTGGTACTTTCAATGTTATAGTTATAAAATCAAGATAATTGGGTTTCAATCTAGTTCTATAATTTAATTTTCGCTTCAGTATATCACACGGAGCTACACATTTGCATGACAGAGCAGGATATGTAAAATGTCCCTATACAACAACATGGTCGAATGATTCTTCTGTGGTGACCGCATGAAACTGGACACTAAAAACCTTCCAAATACACAGTGTAGTGTTACTTGGACGAAATAAATTGTTTATTCAAACCATTCAGAGGTCAACATAAATGAGATCTTCCTCGTCCAATTCAAAATAACTCTTTGAATACAGTAAAATTACTCAAATCAAGGCAGATAAAGTTGATTATAAAATTAATGTTTGATTTTATACCATGACTTTGCATATGCCAAGCCCAAGTGTCCAACAAAGGTGTAGATTCAAAATAAGCAATAAAAGAGTATAAATGAGTTATCTAAAATGTGTATTCTACCTGAAAATCACAACAGCTACACTATAATGTACCGATCTCCCGTGGTTTTTGAAGACTGATGTTCTGTCGATGAAACGTAAAGTATTGGAAAGTCAATAAGTGACCTTTGCAGGTGGTGGTGGGGGATTGACCAGCTATTTGAAGGAAGACACTCAGTCACGCAACGTAACACAATCATTATCATCAACTTTGAGAAAGGGAGGTTTTCTATTGGTGGTGGGATCCAATTCCAATTTCAGAACATCACAGCGTCTTATTATTGATGCACGCAGAGAAGAGACTGAAATCAACTTTATTTCATCTTCTCATTCCTCCTATATCCCCCATAGAAAAGGTATATACCGGTAAACGGAAATCCCTATGATAGACCTTCATGACTCTAATCCAATTTACAAGGCAGCATCAATGTATATATAGTAGACATGGCTCTTGGATATTAGTCCTGGCAGTTGGTGAAAGTACCAGAGCGGTTGAAAAATATTTTGACATGACCTTGGATAGGCTTTTGATTTCATTTCCAAGCTCATTATTTGTTCGACCCTTGAATAAAAGTTGAAATCTTTATATTGTCTGCCAAACCCAACTTTACTTTAGTTATATGACGGCTATCATTAAGAGAGCATGCAGCAAAGTGCTCTTCAAGTTGAATCAGAAAGAAACATCTCAATTTATTTCCTTTGTCCCCAATATTTAAAAAGAAAGCCACCAACGCCAACACACATCTCTATGTATGTGTAACAGGATTTTTAAATTAACACAGTAAAAATACTTGAAGTAGTTTGTTTATTTGCTTAATTCATTTTAAGCATCATCTTTCTCTGACAGATGGAGAAATGAAGCCGATGTTATTAGTTGTGTAAATGTAAAATATGTCAAAAAGGAACCTTTTTTCGTAGCATTTGCATTTAGCTCTCAATGGTATATGAAAAAGTATATTATGTATTGTTAGTGGTAGTGAATAAATTGTAGGAGAGGATTGATTTAATCCTGAAATATGGGTTTTGGATGAGAGAGAGAGAAAGAGAAAGTGTAATAAGAGGTTCGCAAGCAAATCCAGCCATAGTATGTTGTACGGGTACGTGTCTCCGACTACGAATGATGGGACGAAAGTGCTTCACATAGGTAGTGTTGCAAGTAATGAGATTTTATGAATGATTTTTTAGTAGTATTTTTGTTTTATTGTACTTTCATTTTAGAGTTAGTGTTAAAAGCGCTCTCTTGAGTTAATTGTATGTAAATGAAAGCATGCCTGCA
>JAQFZB010000205.1:0-22104 GCA_034695165.1 Desoria trispinata
GTAAAATTAATGTCGGTAGTTAGTTATATAGACATTTGTTGAATATTACTAGATAGCTTGTAGTTGTAGTACAATAATAGTAATTTCTACATGATAAATTATATTGACTTTGACACTAATACAAAAAATCTTCAAAAAAATCTCGCACGCAGTTTTTCAAATAATTATCCCATCAAAATATTAAACGACAAGTTCAAATTTATATAAAAACTTTATTAATAATGACCAAAATAATTCGCTTTTCCTCCCTTTCCTACCAAATTAAATCGCTTGCTTTGATACAGCTTCTATAATTATTAAATGTGTAATATTCATATTACTGGTCAGCATATTGGAATCAAGTATCATGGATAAGTTGTCTGTGATCTTTTTTCATGGTCATATATTATAATGTCGTATATATGCATGATGGTTGTTAAATATCATTGTCCCATGTTTTATCTACATTGTAGATGTAATATAGGCATAAAGTAAAGTTGCATCTTGTGTCGCATGTGTGGTTTTTTACAAATATATATTTTTCATGTTTAATCATTGTGTAAAATGTAATTTTTAATTACTCTATTTGCTTTGCTTCTGAAGAAACTGAAAAAGGTTCAATTTAAAAACGGAATCTTTTTGCAACCAACCTCAATTTCATATAAAATTGCATACAAAACTCAACTCTTCATTCAACGGCATGCAAATTCAGAGATGAAAATACAAATCATCATTTTGAAACCTGATTATGCGATCATAATAATAAAGGCCGTGAATTTTCTCTATTCGTACTAATTTCTAATTCTCTTCCACTTGTGTATCACAGGACAATATCACAGAGAGTGAAAGTGAAGTTTTCCTCCTATTACTATATTAGATTCTCTTTTCTCTAAGAACTATAATACTATTCTATACTATTTACTACCTAGAACAAAGACTATTAAGTCGTAATCTTTACTTTAGTAAACAATAGTTATCATATGAATGCATCTATTTTTCTATCTCTTTTCTCTCTCTATCTCTTCAAATCTTGATGGGCATGTCACTATGTAAAAAAATACACGTTAAAAATCTCACGGCCATTTTCACCCCACCCCGCCCCCTGTGATACTTTCTCCGTCATTGCATTGACTGACTGTCTCTCACTTTCTGTATATATACTTCATTCATGATTGTGTTCTTGATTGCATCTTCTTCTTACACGTCTTCTCTGAGGATCTTCAATTGAAGGGGTTTACGTCTTACGATTTTCTCTGTATAGCTGTCGTAGGAATTCATCAACAAAGCCGTAAATTCCAGCCGCAGCCTACGCAACCGTCTACGGTAACTCTTCGATCTCGATCCTTCATTGTAGTAACGGATAACCGTGGGATGTGTGAACTTCCTCAAGTTCCACAACAACCTTCATTCTCTAGTAGACAGGGCCACTTTCATCACATGCTGGATAAACCACCTCGCAGACGTCCTACAGGTGATAATTGTGATCATCAACTGGATTCCAGGGAACAAAGAGCATTCAGAAGAATTGAGTATCATTCACATGCTGGAGAATTTTCACAGCCAATGGGGGCAGTAGCAAGAGATGGCTGTCCCACTGAAGACATTCCAATGAATATTAAAGCAGACACTTCAAGATCAGGAAGTAGAACTGAAGAACAAGTTTCTAAGAAAACCAAAGTAAGAATTCCAATACTAGTCCAGTCATTTCTTATAACTATTGGCGTAAAAATTATGCATCATCAATGCATGTTTTATCTTTTGAAATATTAAAAATTGAAAATACTTAATGTCTTAGTAATGCATGTGTTGAACTATTTTATTGAGCATGAATGGAAATAATGATGATAAAGAATTGATGAGTTAATGTTAACAACAGCGGACAATAATAAGCCCTCCACATTCTCGACATCAACAAGTTGACAAAGGGTCAGATATTCATCCTGCTGCCATTGTCCCCAGCCCTGTTAACACCCCTCCTCCAGATGTACAAAAGTATCAATTTTCTACCATAAGATATTTACTCACGAGAGACTTAACAGATCAATCCATTGAAAGTAATGGAATTGGAGTCAAAATAGTCGGAGGAAAGGAACTTCCTGGATCCGGAGGACAACTTGCAGCTTATGTCGCAAAAATATTTCCAGGCAAATTAGGAGATTCAATTCCAGACATTCGCGAAGGTAGTTTTCCTTTCTGAAATTAAATCCAGCTTATATTATACAACAAAGGCTTATAATTGATTAATGTAATAATTATTTGTGCAATGTAGGTGATGTAGTTTTAGAATGGAATGGCATATCTTTAGATAATAAAACTTTTGAAGAAGTTGCCTCTACTTTGCATACCCCTTTTGGCGATGAAATAGAGCTCATTATAAGAAGGTAAGCATTTTCACCTATTTTAACATGCGATTTATGACTCTTACGGTTCAAATTAAATGAGTCGATTTGAAGTGCAAATGAAGCACAAACTAATGATTAATGAAGCATCTGGAACAGCTTCCAAAGAAATACTGAATCATTCTCGAGTCTTCTTTCAATGAGCAGTATCAAAATATTAGATCATATAGGGACAGTAAAACGTATTATTGAATTTTTAGGGACTATGACATTGCTACGGGGCAATCTCGGACATCTGCCGAGGACAAAGTCGACAAAGGTCCCACACGGCATGATCCATCCAGTACTTCCACAGCGACAACTATTAACGTTGACTTGAGACAAAGACAGAATCTCTGCATTTCTTCTTATCAAGAAAAGCATGTAAAGGACGATGATGTACTTCTGGGGTTAGGGCGAAAAACTTGTTCCGACTTTATATCTGAAAGTGAAACTGATTGTGCCAATGCCACCACTGCATATGATCACGACTACAATATCTATGGTTAGTTTTAGACTTTTAGTTGTAGATTTAAAAAATTTTTGCATCAATATGTTTTTGCACCCTAGTCCTTTTAAGCTTACCACTATATAATATACGTATACCAAAAACTATTAATTTTGCACTGAATCAAAATCTTTGTTGCTATATACATTTGTTTACAGGGCAGCGTGAATCTATCGTTGGACACGAAATAAATTCAAGTTATGCTACACCTGTACTTTCTCTTTCTTCAATGAATCGTCTTGTAAAATCCCCTTCAAGTTCCACAGAGGCCACAAATACGTCTGCTGGTACAAGTTCAATTCATCATTCATCTGGGGGGAACTTGTTTGACAGTGGTGGGGGTAATGTTGGAAAATATTTAGTATTGCCATCATCGGAAGTAGATGTTCGAAAGAGATCAACTTCATTGCCACCTTCATTAACTGATGCTCAGCAGCAGCAGCAACAACAACAGCAACAACTTAGTCAACAATATCAACACAATCATCATCATGAGCACAGAAATAGAAATAGTCGTAAAGGATCTGAGAATATATCTGTAAAAAGTATGGGAATTATTTCACCACCATCATCAGATCCAGAACTCTTTGATATGAGACAATCTCAGGAAGATGACGTAAATCTTTATCATAAAAGGGGACCAAGAAGAATGCTACCCTTTCAACCTGCCCCTACCCTTACTACAGATGGAAAGAAAGGTATTGGTTGTGGTGTTGGTAGTGGTAGTTTTGGTCAAATCCAACTTCAAATATGTCACGATTCTCAAGCAAATATTCTATACGTAACTGTATTAAAAGCAAGATTACCGAAACAGCATAATGAAGATGGTACAGATCACGTACAAGTAGATCCCTATGTGACTGTTAATTTATATCCGGATCCAGATCTACAAAATCAAAGACGTACCCGTAGAATGCCCATGTCAAGTTCACCTCAATGGAATCAAACAATGGTTTATCCAAATGTAACTATTGGAGATCTTAAAGACAAATATTTAGAAGTTGCTGCTAGAAATTTTAATCCTACTGGCGATGAGGATCCTCTTTTTGGAAAAGTTATCTTGTACCTATCAGGTTAGTGGAGCAATTGAAGTATCTTATTAGTTATACTCCGTTTAGTAAAGTATAATAAACTAACCTTCACTTTCTCCATTTATTGAGCTGTTATATGAAATAAACCTTTTAATGAAATTTTTATAAAGAAAAAAAGCAGAATATCAAAAAGAATATTTTCTTCCTCAATGTTATTTTTATACTAAAGGTCAAAAGGGGATAAATTTTGTAATCTTTTGAGTGCTCGATGCTCCTGTGTGTGGTTTAATATAGAATTGTAAAGCTTTACGCAAGTATTAAAGTATTGGATTTCTTCTTGATTTTTACTGAGTCATGATAGAGAACGGCTTTGCCCATGAATGTGGATATGCACTTGTAATGGTTTTTTCTTCTTCTTCTTAAGACGATGGGATCTTGGATGAAAAACCACATTCGTACTCTTTGAGGCTTGTGGAGAAAGCATCTGGTCGAAGGAAAAGTAGTCAAAGTCATTTAAGATCTCAAACTAAGTCAAGCACAAGTAAATGGGATTCAAGCAGTGGGGAAGTGATCCCCACTACTGCTAGACGACATTCATCGAGATGTTCACTTACAGGTGAGTTTACTATACTATTATTGCTGCAATCTTTATTGTAGTTGGGGATTATATTCAGCTAAAAGCAACAGTGTCCCAGTCACATCCACTCCCACAAACCTTTTAACATTCCCCTTTTCTTCAAGGCATGCAAAGACGTCACTTTAAAGCTACACCTACAAGAGTTACAAAATCTTTTGATCCATGTTAGATCATGAAATACTTTCATGTTACCTTCTGTACACGCGGATATTATACACCAACACAAGTTAAACTCCATTTACTAAAAAATAATCCCTTATTGAAATTTACAAGCTAAAAGTTTTAAAGGTTTTCATCCTTTACTTTCGTCCCCTACAATATTTGTGGTACACTTTTGTTTATATCTTAAGTCGGAAGTAGACAAATTGAAATATAAATTCTACTTTCCAATGCACATACACGGATAAATTAATATTGAATGCGAGTTTTACCATACCAGCAGTTAACGGTTGTTATTTTTCTATCCACATTCATTACAAAAAAATAGTTATTGTAATTATATTTTTTTCATTATATTAATTTTTATATGATTAGAGCAAGCAGGTAAGACAAATTCTGCTGAGAGGGATCAGTCGATTTTGGATGTAGGAGATAGCTGAGACTGATGTTCGTCTTCTGAAAATCTATTATTGACAGGAGACGGTCATGATGCTGGTGGTGGCAGTGTCAATCTTTCCCACTATTATTCCCACAACATTAACAAGAATCAAGAAGACATGAAAACAATACAAGAAGATGTGGATGAGTTTAGCTTTCCACCTCCAAGGGATAATAATAGTAGCTCCCCTACATCTAACACAACAAGGAGAAAGTTTCCACGAGGAAAGATGGCCTCCATGTTACCCTTGCCAACAGATTGTCATGGAGGAGGGCTTTGCTCCATCTTATGATTTTGATTTAATCCCTGAATCGAATAATACAATCTTCCTTCAATTATTAAGGAGGAAACAAAAATCAATTGAATATCTTCATGAAAATCTTTGATGATGCATATTTCAAATGAAATGTTTTAACTAGAATTTGAAAAGTAACAGAAAAAGTTTATTGTCAAAAAAGTAAAAACATAAAACGATATTTTTTTGACTTTATGGAATCTGTCCTGTCATGAGGCCTATGGATGTTTTTTACTCTATCAAAAGTGTATACGATGATGATACGATTTAGGTCAAAGTTTACATGACGAACGCCAACTAATGACGAACTATCCCTAATGTATACTAATACTGCACACAAAAATTATATTCCTAAGTAGAAGACATTATTTTAAATAAGCTATCTTAAGTAAACATGCTAAATGTAACGCGAGATTATATTAAAAATATAGATAATCTGAATGGAATTCAATAATATTTTAATATGTATGAAAACTCATGCACAAGACCATGATGTACTATAAGTGTATCTTATGATATAGAGAAGAAGAACAGGGATACAATCAACTTTTAAATTAAAATAATAATAATATTGCAATAAGAAGGCATTGCAATAAGAACATAATACAAAATAATTCAAGAATCTCACATTTTCCTCTGAAGACATTAATTAATGATAATTTTCTAAACGTAATTTCTACTCGTTATATATTTATTCTCTAAACACGCACGATATCAATAACATATTTACCTATATATATATCATCTAAGGATACCTATCAACTATACTATATATGTACTTCTCCTGCTCAATGAGAATAAATTAAATGTTATCCATATTTTAAAATGATTTGAATTTTGAAGGTAATGTGCTTCTTCTCTGTCTTTACCTATATTCATAACTTGGGGAAAACTTTCACTGTTAAATTAATTAAATAACTAGCTGCTGATTCTATTCTGTTACCTCGGTTTTTTCTAATGATTTCTAATATTAATTAGTAAGTTGTAATGTAAATTAAATAACTTCTGTAAAAGTGCATTATTACCTTCGCATCTTTTTCCTCCGAATATAACAGAGCGAGCGAAATTAATTAAAATTATTAAAAAATTCAATAAGCTTCATTTAAACGGCATATCATTCCTAACTAAAAATTAACCGAATATAAATTAAACAATGTTCCATTTTCAACGCATATGAAAAACGATAATAAATTCTTAAAGGTTGCAATTCAGTGCTTATTGTTTTATTATTTATGTTCATAAAGCAGCAATTCATTTCGGCATTTTTAATCTTCATCATGACAAAAGTACCTATTTGACATAGATCAGACAATAGCGGAATTATTTCTCCAGACCAGCAGAATATTGTAACGTGCCAAATATGACTTTAAAACTACATTTCTTATTTTTACAGCTTTACACAATCTTTATGAACCCCTAAATTACGACTGGCTATAAAATAAAATGTTGGGATTAAGCATAAGTCATACCGACACCACACATGCAGTAAATGACTGAAAATTTAAATATCAACACTTGAGATTACAAGGGTGAATATCTGGATTCAAATGAGTATAAAATATAATCATCTGCTGATACTAAATCACTTGTACATTTATTCATTCGTAATCATTCATTTCGTTTTGGAGCTGGAAGACAAATTCACTCACATACATCCCATAATTTGCTAAATTTTTGTAAAAATTAGTAAATTTATCTATATACAAAGAACCATGGCAGCTGAAATTCCAACGTTGAAGCTTAACAGTGGATTCGAAATGCCAGTTTTCGGTCTAGGGACTTGGAAGGTTTTACAAATTTTAATTAAAATTTATTTCTAGATTTGTCATTGAATTTGGTCGTAAATTTCGTATAAATACCATTTTTCAGTCTAAAACTGGTGAAGTTCAGACAGCCGTTGAAAATGCCATTGACGTTGGTTATAGGCATATCGATTGTGCATTAGCTTATCAGAATGAAGTGGAAGTTGGGCTTGCAATTCAAAAGAAGATTAATGAGGGTATTGTAAAACGAGAGGATATCTTTGTTACAAGCAAGGTGAGCAATTTAAGACATAAAAAACCTGATCTATTGAATTACAACATATTTTTCTGCAGCTATGGAACACTTTTCATAGACCTGATCTTGTTTCTGTTGGTTTGAAACAATCCATGAGTGATTTGAAATTGGATTATTTGGACCTCTTCCTCATCCATTGGCCAATGGGTTATATTGAAGATCGAGAGCTTTTCCCTAAAGATTCTGAGGGGAAATTCATCTACAGTGATGTCGACATCCTGGATACATGGAAAGCCCTTGAGGATTGCGTACGAAAGGGACTTGTGAGATCAATTGGTATGTCCAATTTCAACAGCCAGCAACTTGACAGGGTTTTGAAAAATTGTACTATCAAACCATGCAATTTACAAGTAAGCTACGATTTCAATATTTATTTTAAATTGAGCAATAATAATATTTACGTATTTACTTTGACAGGTGGAATGTCATCCGTATTTAAATCAATCAAAGTTGATCAATTATGCCAAATCAAAAGACATTGTTGTTACTGCATATAGTCCTTTAGGATCGGCTGATAGACCCTGGGCAAAACCCACCGATCCAAAATTGTTAGAAGATGAAAAATTACAAAAGTTGGCACAAAAATACAACAAAAGTCCAGCTCAGATTGTTCTGCGATGGAATGTAATACGACGATTTTTTAAAGTTCTAACATTCCTGTTTATATACTGATGATTATTTTGCATTAGATTCAACGAGGTGTCATCGTCATTCCTAAAACTGTGAATAAAAATCGGTTGGTGGAAAACATGACAGTTTTTGATTTCCAACTGAGTCAAGAAGATATGGAATATATTAACAATTTTGATTGCAATGGCCGAGCTTGTTGTCTGGAATGGGTCAAAGATCACAAAGATTGGCCATTTAATATTGAGTTCTAGATCAATACATTTCTGCTTAATGTAAATTCTTCAATTTTTCAATAAATTGGTGCAATAATTTCAATCAAACCAAGTCGTAGTAGAAATCTTATTTTGTCGTCTGGATAAACTATTAATTTATTTGTAATTATAATCTTTGGTCACCGAGATATTTAAAAACATGACATAACAAATATTTGTATTTCTATCTTAAATATTGAACAATGAATGCAATTGTCAACAACATTGCTTTGTTACATTTTAAAAACGTTAATATTTCAAAAGTTGTAAATAGCAAGAACCAGGAAATTGTCACTGCGCCATCATTTTTTGTGGAAAATCCTAACAAGAATTGTATTTATCTGCACTATTTTATTTCACTAATACTAGTTATTTGATGACAACGTATAACGTTTGTCTTTTGTAATTTTCCATGCAAAAAAACGGCCATGCAAATACTCTAATACTAATTTTTGTTAAATAATAATAATATACATTAGTAATTCGTTAAGTTGTTTACCAACTCGAGGTTACACGTTTTAAAAGTGCATTATCAAATCATCGTTAAATATATTTGTTGAGTAGCCCTCAATTATTGGTTCCAAATATCGAATAATATAAGTCCCATGGAATATGAGTAAGACGACAAACGATACAGCTTCTTGGTCGCCGACGCCAACATTCGTCGTTCAGTTCATTACAATCAATCGTTTCCAGTTGCATTATTGTTGCAGGATTGTCTTCCGTCAACGTATTATTATCACAAGTTGGAATACTTGGAGGGGCAGATTACTTTTCCATAGGTGCCAATCGAATTATTTATTTACAGCTACATGATGGAATAATGTATAAAAGTCAAATACCATCCCCTATTATAAAACCATTTATCCGTCAATTGGACAACTATCAAGTAAATGATAACAACACTTCCACAAGGGATGATGTCGAATATAAGTTTTGATTAATATGTATGAAGTTAGTAGATTACTATTTTACTATTTCCTCGTAGCCTTTCCTCCAAGTCTTTGTTTACAATAGTAGGCGATGAGAAGAAAAAGAATCCAAAAAGTGACGAGAATAGTATGAAAGAATGTGTACAAGAGATTCAATAGCACACCTATCAAGAAAATAGTTGGGACACTGTAAAAATAGAAAAGAATAATACCACTGTTACAATAAATTCCAGAAATTCCAGATTGTAAAAATCTGTGATAAATAATAAATTTAGGATAATGCCAAAATGTGTTTCTAAAAATGATCTGTCACTTTTTCTCAATATATCATTCATTAATGCTCAAATGTCTTCAACTTTAAATTAGCTTTACTGTCAAAATATTAATAGACATTTTATGACACTTGAATACAAATACTGAAATCTTATATTTTGCACAATTTTAATTAATTCAGCATTTAATGATGGCTGTCGCATTAAAATGACTATATAAATAAATATTAATTTGTAAAAGTATATAATTCTGTAAAACTATCCTTTTATGTTTATAACGATGTGACGACAGGTCATGATGAGGCACTTACTCGTACTCATTTTCCGATGAAGATGTATTTTGTTCTGATGTTGATGAGATATGTTCATCCGAACCTACCACTGAGTTCACTACTGAATCAATCAATTTGGTTGTATTATCAATTGCGACATTCCCTGCTATTGTTGCTGCCGTTGACATCAAATCAACATCATCATCTGCTGCTGTTGCCGTCGTCGTCACTAAATTCAGTGTCAATGTTTCTATAGAATCTTGAAGAGTAGCTACCTCTTCACGCAATTCGTTAATTGAGTCATCAGGATTCCTGAAAGTTCCAACTTTATCATCAGTTTCTTCTTCATATTCTTCGTCACATTCCTCTTCAGACTCTGGCTCTTCCTCTGACTCTGTACTACATTCCGAATCGTCTTCAGAATCGTCCTACATATAAAAAAAGTATATTATAATTATTTTATTGATTTCTATTAATTGAGATTAGTAAAATAATAAATCCTATGAATCTACATTATTAGTACAATCCACAAGAGATTGGGAGCTTCTATCTGCCGCGATGCCAGAATCTTTTTCGGTTTCAACAGAATCCGTCGATCTGAATGTTTTCTCGTATTCATTAACCTTCTTCTGAACTTTCTCCAGTTGTGTAATAACATTATTGTATCGTGTCGTTAGCAGATCTAAATTATTAGCACCAATACCGAATTAAGTTGCTTGCAAGCTACAAACATTATCAAAAAGAAATCATATTAATATAATTTACCAATCTCTTCGGAATGAGATTGCTTAAGCGCATCCATTTGTTCCCAGTGGGCTTCATTCATTTTATCCACTTGTCGTCTTAATTCACAATTATCCCTATCAAGAATTGTTGTAGATTTCGTAATCTCTTTTTCAAACGATTCCTCTTTCACTTTCATTTCTTCCTTTAGCTTGGAAATCTATGCAAAAATGGTATAAAATAAAATAAGGAATTTTAAAATGTTATCTTTCAATTTTACTTAAGGGTACTTAAAACAGGGAATTTTCAATCACCTCTTGAGTCAAACTCTGAATAGATTTTTCCAGGTTCCTCTTTGTTGTGTCAAAATCTTTTTCAGTTTCTCTCTTTGTGGATTCAATGGCTTGGAATTTCTCCTCCATGTACACTTTCTCCAATTCGTCTTTCAATCGGCTGCTTTCTTTTCGCAGTTTTGTTTCCCACTATTTAAACATATTCATAAATTAATATATTTAAGCATATGTATTTGCATAGGTATTTATAATTAAGTTTTCAGACGTCAATTGATACATAATTTGAAACATAAAAAATGAACTGATCATTATTTTTTAAATTATTTATTTGAATTTTAACCTCTTCATTAAGTTTGACTTTTGCTTCATCCACTTTTTCGCGTAGAGAAGCATCAATACGTCGTTGAACAGAATTGCTAATAATTTGAGAGTGCGTTTTCTCTTGCTCCAATAGCATTTTTAGACTTTGAACCTCATTCTGTATAAGTCTTTCATTCAATTTAAATTGCTCCAATTGTCGGGAAGCGGATTTCAAGGATTTCTGTTGTTCACTTGTAACACCCCGCAATTGAGTAACTTCTGCTTCGTATGCTTTTAAATGTTCAACCTATAAATTTAGCAAATGAGGTGTTTTCATTCATACTAATATTAGTTAGAACTTTTAATTTTCGATTAGTTTTAAACGACGATTTGGATTATTAGTGTAGAATTACTTCTCTCAGTTGCTGTTGAAGAGATTTTCTATCATCTTCCAATTTCTCCCTTTCCGCTGTATTGGAAATTGCAGCAGACGTTTTCATTTCTCTTAATTTCTCAGCTATCTATTGACATTGACAACAGAATTTTAATTTAAAAGGGTTTCTTATGTACTTGTCATTGGGCGAGGGTTATAACTTATTTGTTAAGAATTTATTTTATTTTGAATTTTCATGCATCGTTAAACGCACCTGCTTATCTTTCTCGTGTAGTTTTTGTCTACAGGTGGCTTCAACTTGATGCAATTTCCACTCAAAGTCATCCACAAGACTTCCATTTGAATTTTGCAGATCTCGCAACTCTTTTTCATATTTGCCCTTTAATTTATTTTTGGCTTCTAATGTATCTTCTAATGCGTCTTGAAGTGATTTTATTTTGGCAACTTTTTCCTTCTCCAGTATATCACGATCTTTTACTAATTGATCTCTTTCTGATTCAAGATCTCTAATTTTATCATTCATTTCTTTGATTTTTGCAACGGACTCTTCTTCTTTCGTGTTTTTGGGGATGTGTTCCATATCCTGGACCCCTTTTAGTTGTTCTGGATAAAATAATGTTAAATTGAAATCCCGTCAGCAAAACTCAATATAAAAATTTTAAACACGTAATATATTATGAGAAAATTAATGCATCACCGTAAAAATTATGCGATGCATATTTAGGTAAAAACGAAAGACGTTTTTAAAAGACACAGTTTCAGTTCAATTAATTTTCCACTATGAAAGAGCTATCCGCAGTACCGCAGTTTTAAGGAAGTACATGCAAAGCAAAACACCAACCAGAATTAAAAAGATAAGCCTTAAGACTTTATCGTCGTGTATTTGGTGCCAGATTGTAATTCTATCTAGTAAAAATAATTCAAAGGTTAAAAAAGTCTCACCCGATTTTTTATTCAATTCTTCTGAAAGATGTGAATTTTTTCTTTGCAATTCTTTCAACTCTTCTTCAAATGTTTGAATTCGTTTGAGCGATAATTCGTTTTCGGATTTGAGCACGTCTAATTGTGAAGTTAAGCCTGACATTGTTTTTTTAGATTTGATTATTTTTAAATGTCTTTCTGAAAGTGTTTTTTTAGAAAGTGAAAATAATTAAATTACTCTGAACTTCGAGAGTTTTATTATCCCTGTCCACGGCTAGCATGTTGATATCCGCTTGAAGTAGACTTAATTCTGTTTCTTTCGAAATGAGTTTAGAACGTATTGCTTCAAGTTGGATCATTGCCTTTCCCTCTGCTTCGTTGAGCTGTTTCCTGTAAATGTAAATCAACAGTTTAAACGTAAAAATAGTATTCTTGTACTCTCCCGTGCAATTACGTCCCATGTATTCAAAACTTCATCGAAAAATCACGGTTGTGACGACCTTGACTGTACAGTCACTGCTTTTATAAATAGGGCAATCTGCCTTTTCAGAAATTCATTTTCATGTGATTCATTCACGTCATCACCATTTTTACTTAACATTATTTTTAAAGGTTATTAATATACGATTAGTATATCTTTCATTCAATTAAAGGAAAGTTGACAGGAAACGGAAGTTAAGCATAGTCTGAAGATGATGGGGGTGGGTTTAAAACCGACTACTTTGTTTAGTTACGGTTAGTTACCAAATCCAAACCGTAAAATTACGGTATGCATGCCCATGATATGCTAGAAACAAACCATCTATCTATATTGCGTTATTGGCATTGAATATTGGATTGACGTTCTCTGACATTAGAAGAAACGTAGATTAAATTATTATTCTTGCGTCGGATAACTTGGAAAAAAACTTAAAAAATTAAACTCCTACGTAATCTGGTAGCAGGAAAGACACTCCTCAATCTTCCTATTGAATTCTTGATTGTGCATAATGTTCATCGTTTCCGATAAATTCTTCTGCTCATCAATAAAATCGATATTATCTTCTTGAATTCCGATTTTGACTCCTTTAGTAGTAGTGGTATCATCAGTGAGCAAATTAAACAAACTTCCTGACGTGGACGATGCATTTTTGGACTCTTTTCCACTGTCACTTATCGAAGGATTTAATGAGTCAGTTGACACTGACACGAAATTTAAATTACCACTACCATGTGGTTCTTGGCCAGTGGTATCTGTGTCCTTACTATTATTGAGCAAATCTTTTGAGCTCCGTCTTGATTGTTTGGAAGCCTCATGTTTGTTTCCCCTCTTGAACAGAAAGCCAAACATTGTAAAATTGAAAAATGTGAATTGTGCATACAAGAAGTACTCCTCCCGAAATAACCCAGTTGGTTATCCTTGAGCTTTGAAATATATGTAGTCTGATTTTTATAAAAGTTGATGTTAATCATTAACCCAACGGAGGTCAACTCTTAACTAATTTATTCTGTGATAAATAAATTCAGTACTTCAGTTTCAGTAGTAGCAGTAGATTGTAGAAATTTCAACTGCTCCAAAGGTTTCATGATGTAATAAATGTAAAGTAAACAAAGCACTGTTGACACTTATATGACTACAGAGATGCAGATGCACTATATTTATTACAATAACACATTTAATTTTGTTTAAAATTCCTTCTTTTGCAGACAGCAGACATATTGATTCGAAATAATGCTTAGAGATTGCTAAAAGAAAACAAATCTGTGACAAAAATTGGACACAATATCTTATTTCGCAGTCGTGTCGTGTCGTTGTTCCAGTAAATGAAGACAATTAATGACGAAGACGTATCGAGGATGGAATAAGACCTCGCATGTCGAATTTCGATACAAAAATAAAAATCATGAACTCCTTTATAGTTCAACGTCAGCCTTTAGAGAGAAGATATATACCAGGACTAGTTATCTTTTATTTTAAGCATATTTTTACATTTGTACAGGGTGTTCCTTGGATAGCTAGTTAACATAGACATTTATGTATATATTCTAAAAGCATGGAACTGCGAGGGAGGAAGTATATTTCTAAAATGAATATATCATACTTTAAATATACTTTGCAAAGGATCAGTATATATTTAAAGATTAAGACGTTGTTGACGAGGAAATATACTCAGCAAACCCCAGAAGCCATATAATGAAATCAACACAACTTTTTTAACTACAGATACAGAAATAACTACAACGCTTTGCCAAACTTTTTTTAATGCTGTGGTAATTTTTTGTTTGCAAAATCATAGCAGCATGCTCTGTGATATTTCTATAAGAATTTAAAATTATCAATTTTCACCTTTTCAAAGGAAGTACGTATTTTCTTTCGCAAAATTTATATAATCATATAATCAATTCAATACAGATTTATACGATTCATTTCCTTCGAAAAAATAATTGGTTACTAATAATCATGAATATATTTTTAATTTCGTATTAATTTCACCCAAAGTTGAAAAAACATATTTACAAAAATGCTTTTGCCCCAAGTGGATTGATTGTAAAATCTGCTTTTCTATTGGGAATCATTAAAATGCTAAATTTAGACACACATTGGGTTCATTCTCACCATTTTTTTCAAATTTTTTTTCTGTAAAACAAAGGTCTTCAACACTGTTTGGGTTTACTTTTGAGCTTATAAAAATCTACTAGGATGGTCTTGTAAACAATCTTAAAATAATCCTTGCTAAAAGTTCGCAATCAGCAAAAAACAAAGATAAATATTCAGCACATTATAGGTACTAGAACTAGACAGTCTTTCGATTTCCTGATCCTGAATTCCTGAAATGCTACATGAGTTGTGAGTCTTATCCATGAAAATAGTTACAGCTTACATAATAATAATAAAATATAAAACAGACATTAAAAATTTACTTCTTCCTTATATAAGCACACTGCAATACGAGAATCCAATACATGATGAGAAAATGCAAATTTCATGCAATTGACTTTCAAAACCTAAACAACGATGTATTTTTGATATTTTCTTTTCATGACGTGACCTAACGACATTTTACAAAACCGAATTTCACACTTTCATGTATTTAATTCTTCGGTCATATTATTGAGTGAGATTAATTTAGTATTGAGACAAACAAAACCAACATAAAATAGTAGTAGTATTCCATACCAGTGCCGAACAAAGTTTGAGATCCATTCTGAATCTGTGCTTCCTTCCGTTGAGACTCGTTGCAAACTCTTCAAAATGTCATCCATGAATGACATTTTCACATATATAACATTGATGCTTAAATTTTGACTGAACTTTTAATTGCTTTTCAACATGACTCAGTTTCACTGGACTGTATTTTTGCCCTATTTCGATTTTGCTTCACTTCACAAACACGAAAGTAAAAAAAAAGTTTTGTTTTATGACTACTAACACACTAACATCCTGTGGAATACTGATGTTTTCAAAAACAACGTTCTTGGAGCTTACACCTATTGCAGCAATTAAGGACCACTACCACCGTACTTTAGTCGTATTCTTAAAGTACTTTGACGTATATTTATTATGAACGAGCCAAGAATATTAGGAAAGAGTCGGGATTCCTTCCGATTATATTGTACTATTTTATAAACGATGATACAAACGGCATTGTACTTAAAGCAAGGCGATTGTGGCGTCTTATTTTTACAAGTTCGTATTTTGGTTTTGGATTACGTAACTTGGATTTATTAACATACGTTTTATAGCTATTAATCGCGTATAAGAGTTAAATAAACTATTTTCTGACGGATACTTTGAATTATTCAACAAAATTATACGTTTAATAGTAACAGTCAATCATGACAAGACCCTTGAACAAAATTTTGAAAATAAATGTTACAGGATGTGTAACAACGGACAGAGAATGCGACACAATATGCGAATCTGGACTGCTTTTATTTCCTAGTTGAAACCTTCCGTCGTAAATTGAGAATGTAGAACACCATGTTCTTTCAATAGTTATTCTTGTTCGAAACTTGCATAGCATGGTACAGGAAAAGATAACAACGATTGATTCATAAACAGTAAACACATGGTGAATGACGAACAAAGTGTTGCGTTTGGACTCTTCCCAATTAAAAATAATAGTGAAAGGGATGTTCCTCTCTTCATATTTTATACTGCGAGTAAAAAATACCTTGTGTAAACATAGACCACCGGTCTGAGACAAATCTTAGAAATTTCTAGATATTTAAAACTTCATCAATCATGGACGAGAGAAAGCTTAGTTTTCATGATAAACTGTTGTAAAAGTTGTCATTGATCTTCTGACATGATGGTGAATGTAAATCGATACCTATCCATCCCAAACACCTTGAATATAATGGAATACAATCCTAAACAGCCTTCGTCTTTGTCCATAAATATTGTGTTCCCTTCGTGCGACTAAATGCCAACTGGCATTATACAGTATTTGACATTAACTTTCGACTTTCGAGAGTAAATTGAATGTCGACGTAGTTACTATACATGTCACGAAATATAATCTTTAAGATGAAATGTGATGCCGATGAGATTTACATATTAATCGTAAGATGCATTCAAAAATGTAAATGCAGTCTAACTTTATTATAATCTGTCTACAAAGTTTATTTTGTGCAATTTACAAATAAATTATAACCTATTACTAATGTATCGTTATGAAATCAGTTCATAAAATTATATCTTATTTCGTTACTATATATTTTTAATTAGGTATTTAAAACATTCTACAATACTGAAGAATAAAAGGCATTTCTTGCTGATTTTCACCCCTTTTGTGACATTTGTATTATTACTACATTTCAACTTACGTGATATTTATTTTTTAAACTCTCCCAAACCTTGAATAGAAATATAAATAAGGCCATAATTTTTTAAATTGAACTAATAATATTAATAATCAATTAGATTATTATTAAATCTTCTAAATGAACCGGTTTTCCAAGCAGGTGTATAAGCCACTTTCCTGATAATTTCCATTCAAATGTACTGTAATTCAAATCTTTATTGAGATGTTTGTGGAAGCTCTTTTAGCTGCTTCAGAATTGTTTCATGAAGTTTCTTTTTATCTCTTTCGTCCTTTTTCAGCACAGATAGAATTTTTTTCTTATCCCGATCTGACTCTCTGATCCTAAGAATTTTATAATCATTAGATTTTTAATTGTGCCAAATTTTTGCAGTATTAAATTCTTAAAGTATTTTTCTTTTACTTTTCAAGAACCTTGATGGCAGATTGAGGGGCAACTCTAGGATATTTTGATGTAGCCTCGCCGAAATCGTGAAAGTATGACGAAAAGTCACATTGATTAAATAGATCCAAAAGTTGTCTGGCATCCGTGAAACACTCCAAAAGTAAAGCAGGATCGAGATCTTTGACAGGCTGAGATTGAGCAAACTCTGTTAAATCAAGAAAAAATCATTTAATCATTTTTTCTTCTATAATGGTATAGTGCATTGTAGCGTAATTCCTAGAAGGGATATTTATTTGTAAACAAATAATGTAATAACACAAGTTCATGTAAGTTTTCTTACGTTCACACTGTATTAAGTCCAATTCTAACTGTCGTAAAGCACCTGTAGAAATTTGTTTCACCTCGTCATCCAATAAGAGGGACTTGAGACGTTTGTTGATATGCTGACACGCTGCTACACAAGCAGTTCGAGCTACCTTTGCCTAGAGAATAAAAATCGACAATTACTAAAATTTATAGCCAAAGTTATTTTGATATATCCCCCTAATGTTTCTCTTACAGGAAGATTGGTAAAGGCTAGAAATATTGATTGAAGGAAAGCGACCAAATCAATTATGTAATCAGACGCTCGGCCTTGCGGTTCACTAAGACCCCAGTCATAATTGGAGAGTTCAAATGTTTCATCTATTTTTGCTTTTAGTCTTTCGTAAATTTGCTCCTCGGCTTCTGCTCTTGCGTCTTTAAACATCGACTTGCCTTGGAGCTCAGCTTTATGAGACATATTTTTGACGGACCCACTAAAAAGGAAATGGAAAATTTAATTAAACGTAATCTTTTACAATTTTAGTTAATATGTTGGATAATATTAAATTAAACTAACCCAGTAACATCACTGATGAAGTCTTCCAAATACACATTTGTGTGTTCCAGGTAGTTAGTATTTATTGTGATTTGTATTAATTGAAGTAAACCTACACTTTGTTTCTGAATAAGTGTGGTGAGGCACCCAGAAAGAGTTCTGGTAAGAAGAAGATTTGTTGATTTTCTTATCATGTCATCTACTTCAGTTTGACTCAAATTTAGTTCTTCCGTGTACTTCAGAGATGCTATAACAAAATCTTTCACTTGCTGATAAACCCTTGGCACCATTAATGAGAATGGAAATTTTCTGGGAAATACACTATCTTCAAGACATACATCCACATACGGAAACGTCTTAACTACATCCTCATATTCAGATTCATCCATCACCTAAAATTAAAAAAAATACCTGCAATAAAATATACCTAAAAAAATCTAAAAACCAGAAAAAGAATTACTTGAAGTGGATGATAGGTATCCTCATCAAAAATTTCTCGAAATGAGTGAACACAACGTTGCATTAAGACGTCCGTATAATGCTCGCGAATCTCTTGCAAGGTGCCGTATAAATGTGATACGTTATATCCATAATTCTAAGAAAATTATAAAAATGACAAAATGTTAAACTAACCATAATTGTATCTTCATTGATTATTATTGTACACTTACACTTAATGTATTTGAAAAGAGCATGATTAGGTTTTTCACGTTTAGTATCACATCGGCATCAGTACAATATGACTAGAGTATTAAGAAAAAAAGGTATATGATGAACGGTTATAATTAAATTATTTATATTACTGCATGGGTTCTCAATGTGTTAGCTATAGCTGGTACAGCATTACTCCACATTTCCTCCAGTATTGCGTGACTAACTAATCCATTTGTAGTGTATAGTAGATGATTTTCGATTACGAAAAAACCAACAATGGCATTAAAGTAATCCTGATATCCGCTAAGATTCTCATGTTGCTAAAAACATTTTAAAATGTTCGAAATATTTTGAAGCAGTACATATAGCATAATGAATATCAATTAATGTACCATATTTGCAGGTGGTTGTAGTACTAGTGACGATTGTTCTTTTCGTTGCTTACGATAGTAGTCTTCAAATGTCTGTTTATCGCCGAGAAATGTAAATATATGAAAACATCGATAGAGTGGAGAGAAATCCACTAAATCCTGGGCACTTAGTCCTTCTTCGCCATCATTTTCTACAAAAATATAAATATAAATTTTGACCTTAAATTATTTTAAAATGTGTATAATACCAGAAAATGGATTTGAAGACGCTGATCCTATAATTTTCTTCATGGAGTCACTTTGATCCATATTTAGTTGTTCACTTGTCTATGAAATCAAACATAGATAAATTTTAAATTTCAGTGTTTGAAAACTTACTAGAGATTAGTATGTTTTGCATCTAAAAGTATATCATACATGTCTCATTGCAACTTGGCCAATTTTAGATGAATATTTCCTAACATTTTCTAGAAAGTCCTTTAATTCTGACATACTGGAATCTTGAATTTGTTTCCTGAATCTAAAGGTTTAAAGAATGCATTAGTAATAAGCTATTAATAATTTGAGAATAGCTTTTTAGCAATCAAAGCTTTACTTTGGAATGGATTCTTTAAAATGGTTGGTAAATCTGTATCTTGCTACTTGAGGTAAATATGTGTGTTCCAACTGTTCCAACGATTTTAAGGCAGGATAATATCTTGAGTTTTTAAATTAAACTTTTTTATTCACTGCTTATTGTACTTGAATTTTTGAGGTATTATAAAAATATTCAACGTACCGTTTTTGATTTAATTGATCTTGAAGTTTTTGATACATTTTGAATACAGGAAGGCAGATGTCCAATTGTTCAATCGTAGCAACAATATTTGTCTCAATACGTTGGGAATTTGCTACATCTTCACCCCTTTGTAAAACGTTGGCAATTTCCAATTGTAGTTCTTTATCCATGAAAGATATTCTTCCCTAAAAATATCATACAGTTAATTTAAACTCGTCGAATACGATTATTCATTTGATCCCTGATTGACGGATTTTAATTATATACAATTACCTTAAGATCTTGAGCCTCTGTTCGTACACTATGTAGCTCCAAAATGGAGTCAATAAAGCCTTGATAATGAGCATTGCATAATTTTTCAATATCTCGATCATGAGATTTTATTCTTTGTTCCAAATGGTCTAAAAACCGTTGGTGTCGCCCTTCTTCAATAATTGTTCTGCAAAATAATCAGGAATGAGGCCAATATAAATATAAATCATAACACAAACAGAATATGAGGAATTATAATGAGATGGAATTATAAGTTGATAAGTACCGGAAAGTAGGCACCCAATATGTATCCAATGCCTCAATTTCCTGTGCTAATTGCTCATTATTTTCTGATACTCCTACATATCCTTCGGTGGTATCCGTAGCATTTCTCATTGTAATTGTTGTCCCTTCACCACTTCTGATCACAATTAATTTAAATTGAATAAATCCCTCGCCCGAATTTAGTTCTTATTAGAGCAGTGTTAAATATATGATACATCCTCTGTTGAAATCAGAAATTAAAACAAAAAATCCAAATGTTTTAATTATGTTCGTGTATTATACAATTCTTGAAAGTTCTACATGTCAATTAACTTAAATATAAAAACTCCCACAATTATTTAATATACTAACTCATACTATGAGTCTCATAGTAATTAATTCAATATTCACTAATGCAATGGAGAAATGAAAATCTTTGCACATGATTTATCCTTTATTCATTCCTGTTCCAGTGTTAAATAGAAATTTAGTTATATTGCAAGTTTAACTTTGATTATAATTTTAATATTATGTTAGAAATCTTCATTCGGCTCAAGTAATACATTAAAAATCATAAAAACCCAACAAAAGGCCATTAACCGTAGGGGTAACATGCTCATGTTCTCATTTGTTCACATGCTGAGTCTTATTGGCTTCACAATTTTAACATTAAAACTAAAAGTTGTTTTTGGATTGATATGTTATCTTCTGTACAGCATAATTTACGGTTATTATTAATAAATTGATTAAGTTCTTATAGCAAAGCGTGGATTTATATTAATGTCTTTCGAAATCTTAATAATAATTACATTGATTAATGAGTAAAAATCCGAATTTTATCATTATAGCAGCCATGGGTATTTTTTAAAGCTCTCCACCGGTATGTATTTACTATATAATGAATTAAAAACTGTCGGACATGCCCAACATACAGAGACATAATTGCAAAAATGTCCTCATAAAGCAACTTACAACATTGTACTTCACATTAATAATTTGGTCTAAAAACTTTCTTAAAAAATGCCGTGAAAAATGGTTATAGGAAATTAAAAGGCTGATTGAAGATATTCTTACAATCAGTTCACAAACTCGTACTAAAAATCTGGAGTAAAAAGTCCACCATGATTATGATTCTTATAACCGCAAACTACACTTCATTGAATTATTCATAGTTTACATCAAATCACTCATGGGAATTAATTTTCTCATTTTTGGAATTGAGTACATTATTTCTGTCTTCCAGCGGAATATCCTTATACTCGTT
>JAQFZB010000206.1:0-21930 GCA_034695165.1 Desoria trispinata
GTGCCAATTACGTTTAAACAATACACAATAGTATTTTGTATTTTGATGGAGTATTTTAAATACGTATTTTGTATTTTAAAAACAAAATTTCACTTTAAGTATTTTGTATTTTGTATCTTCAACTATGGAGATATATTTTGTATTTTGTACTTGTATTTTGGTGCCCTCAAAAAGTACTTTTATTTGGTATTTTGTATTTTGGAATTCAAGTATTTTGCCCAGCCCTGCTATGTATATATTGGATGTACTGAGGTACAATCTATGATAGACCGTCATTAAGAGTACTTAAAAAAGTTTAAGTGCACTTACAGGATTGCTGTATACACATGACAGTACACTAGTACACTTTGACCTTTGCTCAGCGACATGTAACTTACTCTACCAACTCTGCTCAGTTTTAAAGTGAATGTTTCACAGCAAATACACAGAAATCCGATGAATAGGTTTTAAAAAAAATTGTGTTACTTTCCAAAATATTAGCATATTCATGTCTTTTATCATCTTATATCGTTATCCTATTTAATCTTTTTATTGTGACAAAAAAGGGACAATTGTATACTTTCAACGAGCAATACAGAAAGGCTAAATTTTCACCTGTATATTTTATTGGCAGAACAATTTATGTAAATGTCCATGAAATCCACGATAACTCCCCAAAGGATGCACCTTTTTTAATTCTTTTTCAAAAATCATCAGAAAATTTTGAATGTTTCATGTCACATCCCCGCGGAGGCTAATATTAATAACCATATTTTAAATTACAACCCCCATTAAGGAATCACTAGTAACGAGCTTTCAGAAACACTGTGATCATGGGGGTGTGAGCACCCATGGGGGCAGTGGGTGGAGTTAACATATCCGGTATTTAGAACAATTTGAGATTGACGTCCTTTTCAAGTGTAAAACTAATCCCAATGCTTCTACTATGTGTTAATATTTGTGGGCGTAACAATTTCTGAGTGCAGGGGGTGGGTCTCAATACCTGCCAATACTTTACTACACCCATTCTAATGGTTTATTTAGTTGTGATTGTGAGCTGGTCGTTTTGTCTGTCTGCCCGTCGGTCCATCTGCACGATACAGCATTCGTACCTATCTTAACTAAAGCTCTATATGGTCCAAAATTAAGGTCAATTACGTAAATGGGCCAAATTGGTCTACCCTCCGTGATACTTGTCAGGCAGGGGGCGTTTGGGATCAAAAAATCACAATTTGGACTATAAATACGTAAAATTTCATGAGAAATATTAAATGGGTTTACGGTCAATTCCTTTATTATCTGTAACGGTGTCACATAAGGGTCAAACTGCCAAATAAACGACAAATTCCAATTTTGACGAAAATGAATACATTGAAGTTCAAACATTATTATGAAATTTGTTTGACATCAATTGCTTCATCCCATGAAAGTCACAGGCATTAAAAAAGTTTATAAAACTTCCAAAGCATTTGTTAGTATTTGTTAAATGAAAGTATTTGTTAAACTAATTAGCTGTAAAACAAACATAAAGTTTCAGGGGGTTGGTACGATTTCGGAAGTGAATTACACAGGTATGTGTAATTAATACGGTATACTTCTATTCATGCTTTAAGGTCCACGAACTTTGAAATATAACATTATTACACATGAAAATTCTCAGAATTTCTTATGGATTACGAATCTGAATGTGATTTTTTATTTTTATATGTACCATTGGGAAAAGTATTAAAAATATTTGGGAAAAGTATTTTTTCTTAGAGTGGAAAGAATCGAAAAGATATTGACCTGTTTATTTTTTTGGGAAACTTGAAAAGCTTAGGCCTTGTATCTGAGGTGGATGTGGCAGTAACCTGCTCAAGAACTTTCTTAGCAGAAAAGAAGGGGTCAAGATGGAAATTTTTTGAAAAAGGGTGCAAATGCACAATATAGGTAACTTCGGGGGGGGGCTTGCAGGTCAAAGTCACTTCTTTTGTTTCCATATCACAGAATGACAAATTTCGTTCATTGTTTTTAATATAACGATTTAACAAATTGCTTTATTGAAGTTTAGTCGTGTCTAAAAAATACGCTTTATATTATTGTTACAAATCTGTAGTTTTTCAAATCATGACAACAAATAGAATTTTTTAACATATTTTTCGTATTATTGTAGCAATGCATGGTTATTTGGTTAAATGCATCTTTGAAAGATGTAAATTTAAAATGAGTCTCATTTAAAAATACCTCTAAAATTTGTTTGTATGTATTAGAGATGAATTCGAAAAAGACTGATTCTGGCTTTTCATGAACACGTTGTTTTTATACTACGCTTCTATGTGATCACAACATGTTGGAAGGTGGGTACTTAAGATTAGACTTTCAAAATACCAACGCTTTGGCACCTAAAACAAATTACTAAAACATACCACTGGTGCTTGTTATATCTTGTTATATGTTATTATGTCATAGGGGTCATGCACGACATGCACGACACTATCAAGACACATTTACTTCAACGTCTTTAATGATCATTGGAAAGGTCAAATGACATGTTCTTATAGCGCATTCGTGTTATTTGATGAATGTTAACATATTTGACCTTAACAAAATTTTTTGTGAAAAAATGAGGTACATGGATGCTCAATTTCGTACACATTCGTTGAAACTCTTGTAAACTATCTAGCAGTAGTTACGATAAAGAAAATTACAAGTATCAAAATATGAATTTCATTGTAGCGTAGCCGTATGGAGGGGGAAATGGATCAATATTATTGAAAGTGAAAACGAAAGGTGAAACTGAAACCCAAAGCCTGGTTCAATGCGAAAATGAAAGATTTCCGTTTTTAACTGAAAGGTGCAAATGAAAATGAAGAGTGAAAATGAAAGATGAAAATGAAAGGTGAAAATGAAAGATGATAATGAAAGGGGAAAATGAAAGATGAAAATGAAAGGTGAAAGTGAAAGATGACAATGAAAGATGATTTATACAAATGCTTCCATTTTCATGCAGTCAGTATTTGGGTAATTTTTAACCTAACCTTTTTTAAACAATTACTTCTATTTTCATCCAGTCAGTAATTTAGATTATTTTTAAACCTTGTATTGTATACAAATGCTTCCATTTTCATGCAGTCAGTAATTTGGGTTATTTTCTTACCTAACCATTTTTATTTCGAAATTGCTATTAAAAAGTTAGGTTAAAAAACAACCCAAAATACTGACTGCATGAAAATGGAAACATTTCTACGTAAAAAACATTTTCACCTTTCATTTGGACTTTTCATTTTCACCCTTCATTTTTACCTTTCATTTTTACTTTTCATTTTCACCTTTCATTTTCACCTTTCGGTTAAGGATGGAAATCATTCATTTTCGGTTTCACCTTTCGTTTTCACTTTGAATAATATTGATCCATTTCTCCCTCCATATAGCCGAAACAAATGGAAGAAATAATCCCTCAAATTGCTAATACATTAGGAAAGGAAACTTCTTAAGGCGGAGGATGAGATACATTATGCGACAAACACTGCTGTCTTGTTTCCTTGTCTAATTGTGAGCGTAGGGAAATGGTAGAAATGTATCATGAAGAAAGCGAATTGTTGAAGTTACGTTATAGTTTTTTAAAAATATAATTGAAGGAAGAGAGCAAGAGGATGAGAGTGGTATTTATCCCAATATGTTCGAAAACTGTGTCGCCACGAGGCCACATGAAATTGATACCTTGTGATCATTTTGTATATTGTTGTAGGGCTGTTGTTTGGGTATAGAAAACTACTATCATTCTTATATGAAATGAATATTTGCAGCACAACGAGAGTCTTTACAATAATATACACTATTATTATTAGTTAGTGTCTATATGCCTTAAGATATTTCGTACCAAAAAACCACAGCTTCATGTTTTTTTGTTCGTTTCAGATTTTCAAGCATTTATTAAACACTTAAACATCTGCTCCAATTTCCTCTACTCTTATAAAGAAGAAGGATGAAAAAGGTTCAAATTATTGTTATAAAGCAAAAGAATTTCACGCATAATATCCAATCGTTAAGGGTCATATGGTCAACTGCTGAAGGCATCCTCCAATAATCCGTCCATCTGTAGTTTACCTCTAATCTTCCATCCTGACTTTTTACGTGTAGTACATGATGATAACTGATTTCCGAACGAGAAGAAATTTGATTGTTTCTCTTCAAAGAAATACATGACTTGTTGCGTGGATCTTTTTTATACTATTATATTGTAGCATTATTCTGTAGAAAGGAAGCAAGCTGAAATGAAAGATTCTACTGATTTCTTTTCACTTGCAGTAATCTCAAACACGTACAACTATGGTGGTGGTGGTTAATCCTTTCGTTTTATTTGAAACAATGTTATGTTGCGTTCGATTGTAAGATTCTAATGATAATGAAGAGGATAATAATACCACGGATAACAGAATATTCTCTAGCATAATATCTAAAGAGCAACATAAACAACCACTATATACGAAATAACAAGAGACAATAACAAGAGAGAGAGAAGGTTGATGATGGTGACGACAACGATTTTTTAAACTTTCCTTAACCAATAAGAAAAATAGAAAATGAGTTAACTTCCAGAAACCTTTTCATGGTTTTATGGTGGATTTTCTCTTAATTCGAAATTGGAATGCAAAGGAAGAAAATGAGACATTGCAATCAA
Organism: Desoria trispinata; assembly: GCA_034695165.1. Lineage (NCBI taxonomy): Eukaryota > Metazoa > Arthropoda > Collembola > Entomobryomorpha > Isotomidae > Desoria > Desoria trispinata. The sequence goes on from JAQFZB010000206.1 coordinate 4,640, forward strand.
ACGGAATGATTATTTTCCTAAATATTGATGACTCCACTCATTCAGAGAGTAAGAGACATTTTCAATTGACTTTTGTCTAGTGGTTAGAATGGAACATATATATTTGATGGCTTGATGGAAATAAAGGAAACTACATAAATTAATAAACCATTGAAACGGACGTAGTACAGCATTGGAACATATAATGTACTCTAAAACGATGTAATAGGTGTCAAGATGTCAAAAATGAATGAATCTCAAATTACCCCATTTACTGTAACAAAAAATATTCACCTAATTACCGTTGTAATTAGTTTCAGAGGTGAATGGCGCATAAATCGCATGTTGCCCCATATACCATAACTTTAACTCCTCCCACTGCCCCCAGGAGTGATCACATCATCCCCATAGTCATATAGTGTTTTTGAAAGCTCGTTATTAGGGCTTTCCAACGCCACCATATTTAATGGGGGTTGTAATTTAACATACGGTAAACATTGACCACACCTCCCCAGGGGGGTGACCTGGAACGTCCAAAATCTAATGGGATCCTCCATGGCACTTCTTATTACGAATGGCCAAAACAGAATTTGAAAATGTACATCCGTTCGTGAGTAATCGTGGATACGGACAGACAGACGGACACAATGACAACCAAATAAAGTATTGTTCCAATACTTAATAATGGCATGTAAGATTATGTTTTCTTGGCAGTTGTACTTATTCAACAATAGTTGAATAAAATAAAGGTTCTTCTTTTTCTTGGGTTATTCTTCTAGTAGGAGAAATTAAAGCGAGAACGAGAGATTGGATCCAAACAATGGAATCGAAACAACACGAGATGAATGATATAACTATTATGGTAAAGGATTCTTGGTTTTAAAATACAGTATCCCTACGACCTCTTTGAGAAGAGTTTAAGATTTTTATATATTTTTTATAATCTCCATTGACTTTTATAGTAGTGAAAACTAAAAAGTCAATCATCATCAAAGACTCGTAAAAGCAAGAACTAGGTCGTCGATTTATATCTGTGAATATTCTCCGCTCCGACGATTTTTGTGATCATTTGGAATGGTTTATTAGGAAAAGTAAAAGGCAACTCTTGAATTGGAATTAAAGTTTTTCGTTATTAAATAGCTTACGTTGCGAAAGTCCTGTCTGTCCGTCCGGCCGTCTAAATACGTATAACTCCGGAACCGTTTGATTTTTGGAATTCTGTAAACGGAATATTGTTCTGGGGGTGGCCTAGGTGATCAAGTTTAGCAAAGGGACTCTGCAGATCCTAAGGTCTCGGCTCTAGGTCACAGGTTATTAACATTTTATATGGGAAGCCCCATCAAGTGGGGTATCATTTGAAGGGTATTGCTTAGGAGATTCAGTTTTGACTACCTATGATCATCAGGTCACGAACTATGACTTTTTTAAGGTCAATTTCAAATTTGATGCCATTCTATAGAATGGCTTTCAAAATGCAAGTATAACATGACATCTGTGACCATCTAATCTTATAAGGGTCAGACGTTAATAGTACGCTTACGCTACTTTACTACGTCCGTTTTACAATGGTTTATTAAAAAAGAAGGTGGTGGGCTGGCTGCAAAGTAGTTGAGTTCTATTCCGTCAAAGTCTTCCCTTATTCTATTATTATTTATTATTATTATAGCTGAGAATAAGAGAATCAAACTGATGGTATAGAAGATCGCTATAGACGCATAATATATCTCATTGATTAAGTATAAAGTCACGACTTTCTCTGCTGATGCTGCATATACGGGAAAGAAAATCTCTTTACTCTAATAGAGCTGGCCTCCATAAAATGTGAAAAACTTTGAAATCATGGGGTGGAAAATCAATTTTCATAACATTATTTGATAAATCACGTTTCTGTCTCTTATTGTGTATGTGTTGAATGATGTGATAGGGATTCAATTCAAGGTGACCGAACATTATATAAGAAGTATAACAAGTTTAAGTATAAATAAGAGATTTTATAAGGGGTATAAGAATAACAGTTACTTTAATTAGTTTTGCATAATAGTAGTGATTCAATGCAGTTTAGTGCTTAATAAACATTCATCTCATCATGTTAACTTAGTTTTTTCAATATTATTAAAACATTTTTTGTCGACCACAGTTTCAATGAAAGATACGTTGCTAATAACACTGTAGTTCTGTATACATTTATGATACATGATTTTATTACACGTACGTTGAGGTTCGAATAGTAAAGCATATTACAACTCACGACGACAAATTCCGTAAACTAAATGAGATTTTTAGCATTGTTTAAAAACCATTTTGTACACTATACACAAGTATTTTTTGTAATTACTACTATACTTGTAGGTTATCAAGGATTTTGCGATGTATTTTTATTATTATATATAAAATTAAAATATATCCTTTTTCAAATCCAATATACTCTCATCAGCGCTTAAAAATTCAAATTCGGTTTAATTACCTTGAAGCCATACAACTAACTGCTCAAATGTTTACAGCTAATTTTTTGTATACTTTATTCATTTACCTCGGAGCAATATAGGTGAGATTCCAATTCCACAACAGCATCAACAACACACCTGCATAATAATATTTTCGAACAAAATGCGTGCATTTACTATACTCTTCTGCTGGGTATGTATGTGTAACTTTTATTAAGTCAGTTCTTGTTCAGAGTCAGAGGAGTAAAATGTTGAAAAGATCCGGAGAGAGTAAGAAAATATAGAAAAAAACAATGTGCATTTCATTCTCTTCCGACATGATAAGAAGAAGCTAATGCATCTCAATGCTACTACTTTAAGCCTTCATTATTTGAAATTCTGAATTTTGGAATACATTTGCTTTTGTTATGCTGTACATTGCCGAAGGCATCATTCCACTAGTGATTTGTGCATCAGTAAAAGTTGTAAAAGTTTTTGCTCAAGAAACAACCATTATCTCTTTCTTTCCATCACTCAACAAATTTATATTCCCTTCTATGAATCTAAATTTTATTTCCTTTTTTCGACGAGTTAAAAAACTGAATAAAATAAGATTTCAGTGTGACAGAAACACATTAGAATTGCATATGGAGCATTTTCCTAATTAATTCGACGTTATTACTGACTACTGTGGCAGTGAATGGAAAATTTTGGTAGTTCACTAAATATGCACACCTGCTGAATTCCCGTAGCTCAACATCTAGTGTAGTATTGTGGAAATGTCCTCTGACAGATTATATTGCCTCATCTCCGAAACTATTGGGAGACCTTTGAAACAGTTTGAAATGACGCACATTTGTTGTCGGCACCTTTGATCTTTTATATTTGAGATTGAGAAAAGCCAACAATAATTGTTTCACAGGTTGTTCAGCTCAATGAACACAAATAGAAAAGGAAGACAAGGACTTGGATTACTCATAAAGTTCTCTCATTTTTATTGCCTCTTCCTAGTCTTCCTTCTGTATCTTCTCTTTTTGTGACTTTATTATGAGGTTATGATATGCACCACCATAATAAGAGTCCAGCATTCATAATTTGCCCAAAAATGTTCTCATACACAAATCACACCTAAGCCACCATCATCCTATAATATTAGTATAGTCATTAATTTACTTCCCTAAATGTTTTTAATATCCCACGGACAGATAAGAATGGGTTAAGTAAGTAGGTCAAGTTTATTATTACTATGTTGGGATAAAAATTATTACAATTGTTTCCATTATCGAACACAGAGTGATATAAAAATAAATAATATATGATAATTCGTTAAATAATAACAATTCCTAATTTACTATTTTCATCTATAATCTATTTAGTTTTAAGTTGCAATAATAAAAAGAGATTTTTTGATAAATAAAATCTTCATTTCTAGTAGTTCCTGTCTCACAAGTAAATCAAATGTATTTATATTTGTTGTGTTTTTAATATGTATAGGGAGGTTATTCCAGTACAGTGGGCACCAAAAAAAGAAGGATTTCTTACTATGAGTAGTTTTAGGATATGTTACATCAATATTTCCTTCGCTTTTTCTATTACTAATGTTAATTGAATAATATTTGATAAAACAAGATGTTACGTTAGTTGTGTTTATAATGTGCCTATGTAAAAATTTAAGTCCAAATAAAATTTTTCTTGAATAAGGTGTTGGCTCGTTCCATTAAATCGCTGTAATTTACAGAATCTTTGTAGATGTTCATTACATTATTAAATAATTTAAATAGTTTTCGGTCTAATTTTTCTATTTTAAGATGACACAAATTTCCCCATATGGGTATACAGTAGTCAATAACGGATAAAAGCAAAATCTCTCAAAATCAGAAGATGAGTGGTTCTCTGGCTATGGCTAGACCCAACTCTAAAACCGTATTTAAGTCCAGAACGTGTCAATCGATTTTGGTAACTTGAAAATATTGACTACATATGTAAATTTGGGAAAAAAGGGGGAGGGGTTCGGGGGATCTCCCCCGAGATAAAGGAATTTTTAAAAGTAACTATTAATTTTGATTAAATAAATGGTCAAGTATTGCTTTCGTTGCATTTTTGGTCGGGCTTCCACAAGGGATTATTATAAGGGAGGTCTTATTTGGGACATATTTGCCCTAAATCGTACAATGAGTTTTGTGACTTCAAAATTTACATCAAAGTTAAGGAATGGTTCAGTTCTGATATGAGTCTTAATTTTATGGTAATTTGGCATGCTTGTACTTTTCTTCATATCAGCGACATCTTTTTCTACTATTTTTTTTAATTTCATCGAGTTTAGACATCCTGTTAGTTCTTGAGTCGTATGTAGTTCATGATTGAAGTCAAAATAGCATTCCCGCTTTACAATTTATGAAAAACGACTAATTTATTTAAGGCTAGCTACCGGGTAGTGGACAAAACCAAAGCCGACGGGCAGTAGACTAAACTAAAAACTTTCAAATCAATAAAATAAAATTAAACAATTAAAATTTTAAATACAAATTTCATAATTTAATTAGCCAATTTTTATCGAATTATCGCATTGTTAATGAGATTGGGTGGCAAAAGAAAAGCAAATAAACAATTTATAAAGGGGTGTAAACCTCTTTATAAGATTGTCTTATACGTCCGTCTGTTCGTTGATGCTCTAACTCTTGAACACCTTAACAGACCTTGATTTGCAAGGCATTGTATAAGTCCACAGTTGGAGTGTAAATGAAATTTCCAAACACAATGTTAAATGTATAAAACTTATTGTTGTGAGCTTTTTAATTCCGTGTCACGCTTTAAAGAATAAATTCAATTTGAAGTTCATAATGAGTTTGTTTTCCTTACATGCAACAAGTAAGAATTATTCGTTTACATATGTATCAAAAAATGTTTGTTTTCATGGTGGAATGCTACCGACTGGAAAAATCATGAGAGATCTTTAATGCTCAATTAATTTGACATGAAAGCTTTGGCACCTGCATGCTTTGATGCTCCAGAGCACACACACGAGCAGTCAGAAGAAGATTACTACGATCAAACTGATCAAAGGATGTGATAGTAAATTCAGAATAATTCTTTCTAAATCATACTCCTTTATAATATCGTCGTATCCGTCTGCCTGTCCGTCCGTCTGTTGCTGCTCTAACCCTCGTACGCGTTGACGAAATTTTCATGAAACTCGTACATAACCTCTATTGAACATGAAAACCGCTGGCTATTTTTGGGCTCAAGGGGTCATAAGGGTTGTATGGGAGGTCAAAGTCGAGTAAAGTATCGTTTCAGATTTTTTTTCGTATGGGGATTTTGATATTGATGTTAATTTTGACCTCCAATGATCTCGTGACGTTCAAGAAGTCATGAGGGACGAAAAAGAAGTCAAAATTTAGCTATAGCTGTCCCGAATTCAGCTATATGTATTAACTGAAATTAACTGCTGAAAAGCAAGTAAAGAAAATTAAGTTAAAATTTGCAATGAAATGTAAATGAAAACTGATTTTTTAAAGTTTCGTGCTCAATTTTGATTGGTGTGCCGTAAAATCACTGAATGTATTTTGTATTTTGGACTGCATTTTAAAATACACTAAGTGTTATATGGTTCAAAATACTCAAATGCAAAATACTTTTAAAACACAATAACTCTCAAAATACCAAAATACAAACTACTTTTCTCCAAACCTGTTTTCAAAATACCAAAATACAATACGTATTTTGTACTTAGTATTTTGTCAATGTATTTTGCCCATCCCTGTTGTTTATGCATCCTACAATCCCGTGCCAGAAGACATACGGTTTATTGCGTCATAGATTGAAAATCAGTATGGTTATACCACAATACAGTTACCAGTAGGGTTATTACCGAGTTTTTAAAAACACTATATGACCATGGGGGTGTGATTACTCTTGGGGGCAGTGGGTAGGTTAACGTTATGATACATGGGGCAATGTCAGATTCTCTCAATTTTGACGTCTTTACACCTAGTATATCTATTTATTGTACATTATGTGTGCCAATACTTTGGTATGTCCGTTTCAATGGTTTATTTATCAATAACTTTTTTGCAGTTGCTGTACTGTTTAAAGAATTTTCAATAGTGATCACAATTGTTTAGCAAACACCTCAGACTCCCAGTCTAACATTCATCATGATTCATGTTGTTCAACGTTTTATTATATGCGATGAGTAGCTTGTAACGTAAATTAAATGTTTGTTATAGAGTATTAATTAATTGTGTATTTTTCTTAGGTGAGCCAGGGGGCGACATTTTTTTTTTAAATGTTGCTAATGTTAAAAATACCTAAGTATGCAGTTAGTAGGGTCCTGAAAAAATTGTAAATCCATTTTCTCAGCGAATTCTTAACCAATTTTGATAATTTTGGTCGTAAAAGTTGGCTTTTGCAAATTACTATCGAGTCTGATGGAAGCACCTCCTTCTATATGATTGTCAAGTTCATACTTTCACAAAAACCAAAAATAGCTAAAAAAAAAGTCAACATTTATTTTTTTCTTGACTTCATAATCTTTAAATTCAAAATTCTAAAGCGACAGTTTTGTAGAGCATGTAGTTAGCTAAATTTTATGACATCAAACTTGAAAATTGAATAAAGCATATTTCCAGAACATAGGTTTTTGTAAGGAAAAAATGGCAAATCGTTGCAATAAAGGCATTTAGTGCAGCAAAAGACCCAGCAATTTTATCTTAAATTTTGTTACCAAGGTATTTTTACATTTTTTTAGATTATTTATAAAACAATTAAATAAAAAATAGTAACCGAAAACGGTAATGCCTAGTTGAGGCGCGATTAAAAATTTAAAATAATTTAATTTTTATTGATAGACAAAATAACACGGGGTGAAAAATGCATAACCAATCGTTGTGGGTTTTAATCGGTAAAATGCAGCGCAACAATGATTGGTGAGGTAATTTTTCACCCCGTGTTATTTTGTCTATCAATAAAAATTAAATTATTTTATAGTTTTAACCCTTTGAGATGGCATGGTAGGTATTTTTACCAGCAAAAGCGACTTGTTCCCATGGGGTGGTAACAATTTACACCCCTCGGGGGCCATACTTTGACGCGGCGTGGTGAGTATTTCTACCACTAATATCCATGGCGCTTCCATGGGGTGGTAACAATTTCCACCAAGAAAAATCCATGTTTTTACATGGCGAGGTGATTATTCTTACCACCAATTTTCATAGCGCTTCCATGGAGCGGTAGAAATAGTCACCGCAACAAATCTTTGCTCAGCCATGGGCCGGTAGATATTGTTACCACCAATTAAAATTTTTTCTTCCTTAAAACTCAATTTTTTTTGTTAAAATAGTACTAACAAACGTTACTTATTAAAAAATTTTTGCACAAAGTTTAGAGTGGTGATGCAATTTAGATGAGCCCAAGTCAGTTTCCAACTTTTTTTATAAGAAAACTTACAGTGCAACTTCAATGGAGCCCGAACCTTTAGAATATTACATTCATAGTCATGTAGTCTGTATTTCGGGTTATTTTTTAACCTAACATTTCTTAAATTAGAAAAATTTATTGAAACACAATTCTTCAAACAAAATAACCGATACAGATAGAAATCTGTATCGGTTATTTTACTCTGCTATGTACTCTTAATTTCGGGTAATTTTTTAACCTAGCCTTAGTTTCCGACCGATATCATAGACAAATACGATGCGGTACCCTGTTGGGTCCCACAATTCTAAAACCACTCGACCGATTTTGCTTATATTTTAATTTTATCTTTGTATTTGCATCATAAACAAGTGTGTAAAATTTCAGACCAATTAGTCAACGCGCTCGAGAGTTATCGTGCTGTCAGACAGACGGACACAATCACGGTTCCATAAGCTCTAATGTTCGAGCTAAAAATTCAAAATTTTAAAAATAAATAACAAGCAAAACCCAGACATTAGCAATAATAAGGGTTTAGAAAAGTAGTGTAAACTTAAATTTCAATTTAATTTCATTTTGGTTATGATTTCACAATGACCCTTTAATTTAGTTATGAACACTGTTGCCTTTGTTCATTAATGTCGCCATTTTAAGGGGTTTCCTGGGTCAATAAAAGTCCCTTAAATAAGGTCACTATGAAAATAAAAACTACCCTTTGAATAAGTAACCTTTTACGTCAATTTGCCCATGACGACATGTGGCCACTTTGAATAAATCTACCAGTCCAAGATATTGCATTTTTGATTTCCCCATATGCCATTGGAACTCTTTACTTATAATACCATCTCAAAGGGTTAATCGCGCCTCAACTAAGCATTACCGTTTTCGGTTACTATTTATGATTAGCTCAATGCAGAATGGAAAAATGCTCATCAAAGTCCCTGCTGAACAAATAGAAAGAAACCTGCGAGGGCTCATGATTTGATTTTTGATCTCTTTCAAAGTCATTTTTCATCTTTCGCCAACATTTTGATTAAATTGAATTGTTGTTTTGTTCTCCTCTTCAGCTTCAACATGTTTAATTAACATGATATAGACAGAATAAAGGTTACTATTTACTATCAGGGATAGTAGCAAAAATTAGGGATTCTGAGAACTTCTTGAATTTCTATTATTTTAGTAAATATTGCATTTCTCACATTAGTAAGATTGAAAATGCCATTTAAATAAATAAATTAAAAGCAATGCAATAGGAATATTTCTTAATAAGTAAAGTAGGAAATAATAGTAGAAGAGTTTTCGCTGTGAATACTATATATTTATTTCCCAGACCTCATATGTACTTTGTACAATAGAAATATTGCAAAAAGCACAGCTTCCGTTGTTCTCTTTTTTAAGCAATAAATACTACTTCACGTATCGCAGTTTATAAATTAAAGGCAACGTATGGGGACTTTTTATTTTAAAAATAATATTATATTTATTTACTGCTTTCTATACTGAATATATAAATATCCGGTAAATATATTTTTTATTTCAACAATTAGTTTTTGAACAAATTAAAGAGTTTGAAATTTGAATTATTGGTTTTCTTCTCTGATCTTCGTTATTGTGTTCATTGAATTTGCATAATATAAAGTAATCAGCAGAGGATTGTAGAGCAGCAGAATCATCATCAAAGAGGAATCAAGGATGCCATAATGAAAAAGCAACCGGTAGCAGCAGTACTGATTAACTTCTACTTACAAGTACACAAGGAAAACCACTATTCACTTTTAATTTAAAATTTCATATTTGAAATTTACTGGTTACTTGTATCCACAGAGAAATAGTATATGAAACAAGTATTCTGAACGTTGTACAAAGTTTAAAAAATGTTCAATCTTTTCAACTTTGGTTCAACATGCTTGGAATGGAAACATGGTTTTACCGTTTTCTCCTTCACCATCACCGTGTAATCAGTCTCAGCAGCCATTGTTTCTCTTCTTATTGGACTCAAGAAATTCTTGTCTATCTTGAGTGCAAAAAATTTACCAAGGAATGCATCTAAATTATCTTTTCGGTTGATTATTATTACAGCAACAAACTGCATCAATCGGTTTGTAAACTATAACTACTATGATTTCCATTCCATACTATCAACTAGACAACCAATTTCATTTTCATAATCTGCAATTTTCCTTCTCTCTATATTATAAAGCTTATTATTTGTTACATCCAATCAAATCAAATATATGAATGTGCAGTATTTATTAAGCAATGGATTTGAATATTTGATATTATTGTTAATAGAATGTATTTCATCCTTTTTGTATGAAATGATGATCTATAATCTATGTACATATAATAATGTAAATATTTATTAGAATAGTTTTGATTTTTTGAGTTTCGACTTTGACGACAAGAAGAACACCTCCGCACAAAAAAGTAAACATTTTCATCAAAGGTGAACAGTTGTATATAATAGGATATATTATTCTACAGAAAGAATAATTAGCTCATTTCAAGTCAGATTAAGTAAATCCGCTTAGGGTTGCGGTTTGGTATTATTCTTATGCTGATTCAATGTCGATATAAATTCATAAAGAGTTGCACACACAACTCAATCTACCCTTAATAAATATTTACAAAAGAAGAATAAATGAATTGATGATACTTGCTCTGAGATTTGTCACACAGATAAAGAGGACAACGACAAAATCATATAACAGAGAGAAACCCGAAACGTTCAACAACTGTCACAAAAACGAGTTTTCTTCTATCTGCCCCTGTGTGTGTGTCTGTCTATGTGCAAAATGACGATTGGCATTACCCCACTAATGATAATGAAGTTTTCTTAGATTAAAATACATTCTGTAAATATTTTTTATAAAAACTTTCTGATTTTTTAAACTCCTGAAACATATTAACAAGAATGATGCGACTATAAATCTCACTGTCAAAATTTTTACTTTTAAAGAATGGTTCTATTAGAAATGTAGTATTAGCTACAATATAATAGAAACAGTTTTTGTGATCATGGAATATCTGCTGCGAGATCCTTTATTCATACAACTCTGTGGCTGCGAGTCCCTTTGAGGAACACAATGAGCGGAAATGTATTCCGTCAACTAATCGGATCGTCCTTATATTTAATGTTTTTAAAAGAGAGTGAGAGAGCCTATAACTATTTTGATATCTATAAAAATAATACGGAAGGCAATCGATTTTTCTTTCTTACCTCAGATGACATTCTTGATTCTATATTTTTTCCTTTGCGTACAGCACAGTTATAATAATAAGGCACACACACAAAAGTCAACCACAGTAAGGGTACTTTTTGAACTAAGACTCAATTGTCATTCATATATATGATAGATCCAATGATGTTCTTTTTAACAAAAAATCATCCGCTACTATAATATCAAGTAGAAAAAGACACTTGGATCTTGAGTATTGAGTTCAAATTTTATGTGCATTTCTTCATCCTCGTGTGTGTGTATCTCTATAGATGATTATTGTCACGTACTACATTTATTTCCCAGCACTAAAAGGCATTAAAGTAATTCTTCTTCTTGTTGGCAGTATATCGTTAATAATAATCACGAGAGAGAATGATGGACACAGGACATCACGATTTCAAGTAATTTCTTTCCTTTTCTACTGTCCAACAGCACGATGGGATAATGATGACAATTTTTTTCAAACGTCCTCAATTTCACTGTTCACAGAATTCTAATTACCATTATTATTACATCTTGTAGTAAGAAAAACACTTTGCATAATATAAATACAAGGGGTTCGTAGTTCGTACACTTTTCCCCATTTGCAAAAATTCTTCCATAATAATAATAACAGTTAAATAATAAAGTTATTCAGGATTCGTTTCACATTCCAGATTATGGAGCTTTATCATGGAGGAGATTCCACACCACCTTTCACCATCTCTATAATGAAGAATAGCGATGAGAACATGACACTTTGTGGCCTCCACCTTTAGCTTTAGCTGCAACATTGTGCACAAAAAGTTGTCATTGTGTCCCTTCATGTTGATTGCTGAGAAAATATTATCAAAGCCACTGCTCTTCCATTATGAGCCTCTGTGATAGTATGAGCAAAGTGACAATAAGAATTAGGCTTCTTTTTCCTTCCTACCTACATATGAAGTGTCCAAGGAGAGGAGTCCTTTAGTTTTCTCACCCTGCCCAGCGCCATCATAGTCATTATCATCATCGTCATTTACTTTTTATCTTTAGTTTTCAATCACGGACCAAACAAAGGAACAATTTTAGATTTGAAACAAAAAAAGTATTAAAATCCACCTCAATTTTAAAAATTATTCTCTTACATTTCAGAATCTTTTAACATTCTTCGAGAATTAGATTCTCATGGAACTTGAGTACCTATTCTCATATATAGAAGATTTGAAAGTGACTTGTGCAAGTGAGTAGTCGGATTTTTTATTCTCTATATGAAAAGCGTCTTGTATCATCCAATTAGAAATCAAGTATTTGTAGTGGGAGATAAGAAGCAGGTCTGTCCACTAGGTGAATCATTTGAATGTTGTGTAAAATAATATTAAGAAGAAGAACTGATTAGACAAATTTAACGCTTAAATAGTTAAGTTCAGTGCTCCACAAGAAGAAGACCAGAGTTATACACAATATATACTACCACGAGAATAAACTTAGTTCAGGGATATTGTATTATTTGTTCTCTTATTTTGTTGTATATTCAAGATTCCACTTATAGATTGATCCCACTCTAAATGCGCGTCGCTTATTATTATGATTCTTCTTCTCAGCATTTTTGGTTATCTATCTGGAGAATATTCACTTTTAATTTCATATTTCCTTCTCTTCCTAAAAGAAAAACAACACATTGAATGTAGGGATTCTTCCGTCCAATCCATTATTATTTACAAATAACAATCTCATAGAAAATTGCCTAGAGAATAATAAAGCATTATAAATACATCTTGTAGTAGTTTAAACAGAAGAGAGGAGTTTAAATGAAATTTCAAGTTTCTTCAAGAATTCATTATCATAGTAACCCCATCGAATTAGCCAAAGAGGGAGAGAAGCTTTTTCTGATTGGAATTTATGATTTGATATGAAACCTATACACTCTCTCTGACACTGCCAACTGACACTAAATAACACAGCAAGAGAGTAATATGGAATAATGAGAAAGGAATAAATGCAGATTTCATCTACAACTAAATCCTTTAAGGAAATTCTTTAAGGAAAATCCCTTTGTACAATTAGGATCAAATGTTTTTGCGATTTTTTACATTTTTTAGTTTTTACATAACAAATTACAAATGGGGGTGATATAACATTCAGATAAAGTAGCCTATAGTTAGTAATGCGGAAGGAGTACTTGTAAAAATCTTTGTATTTAGCATTTGTATGGACAATAAATATTGTTACTTTCCTCAGCTTTCATTTTCTGCTATTCTGTGTGTGTCTCTTCGCTGTTGAAGAAAGAAGACATATTACAAGGAAATAAAGATGTTCTTTGCTCATGTAAGTTCATTGGGGGTATGACTCAAGACACTTGTCTTCTATTGTATTGCATGAATGGACAAGAAATTCTTGAGCTTAAATCTACTGCTATGTTGATGGTTTGTCACCTCAACTACTATGAAAATCTCAAAAACTGCATTTAAACAACTGCTAACACTCTGTCAACTTGTCTTCTGCTCTGCAGTTAATTTAACTTTTTCCCTCTTCATATTATATCCCATCATTCATTCCATTTTGTAGATTTCAACTCGCTTCCTCCTCTGCTTCACCACTATATGTCTTAACCTGATCTACGGAATGATGATGTATTTACACTGTCTAATGTGCTAAATAATACTACAATTTTACGCTTCTGCACTTCACATTGTAATATGCATGAAAATTGCAAATTAAGCCATGAGATACATGCTAATCTTGTTTTGGACTTACGTGTTTATTTTATCACCACTTAACTACATGCACCATATCACGTACACCCTTTATGACGTTTAAACGATTTTTTTTCAATTGCACATTCACAGAACACTAGATATATAAATAATGGAAAATTTAGTATACAAATCAAATATCCAAGAGTTCACTGTTTTCTTGTACTCCTTGTACAATTTGACCCCACAAAATTTTTCACGAGACCAACTTAAGCTTAAACCCAAGAGGGATAAAATTTTTAAAAGTTAAGTTAAGAATTTTGTGGATTAGTTAAATGAAGTAGTGAATGTAAAAAAAACAAAAGTAGTAAATGAGGAGGAGAGGACTTGATTTATACAATTCAAAGTTGTTTCGTTGACTGACTGGAGTTTAAGAATTACTTGTTGTTGAACGCTGATGCTTCTGCTGAAGTGATTCAATGTTCTTACATTCAAAAGTAACTATTCACGATGTCTACCTCCTGGGCTCTTGCTAATATATACCTATAGCATACAGAATAGCGTAATCTTAGATCGTAATGTTATCCGACGCAAGGAAGAGTTCTTTTAGAGACAACTTATTGGGATGATGAGAATTTTAAAAGGCAAAGGTAAAAAGTAACGCACTTGTTATTACCCTTGCCTAGTAATGCTAAAGGGCCTATCTGTATTATATATATCATAAAAGTACTCTCACACTTCTTTCTAAGCTTAGCCTCCTATGTGATCCACACTAAAGCTAAACAACAATCATCACATACAACTCTTTCATAATAAATGGTGCGTTCATACATACTGCTCTTACAACAATACTACTACAGGTATATAATACAATTTGCTGCTGGAGCAACAACATTTAACACGACATACATTTAAGAACGACTCATCCTTTCGGTGGATGTACAAAAAAACCTCTACAACAGTAGGATGTCATTTTAATGTGTTTTAAAATTTTACTACTACATTTGCTACTACGCAAATATTTTTTTCTTAACACTTTGATACTTTCCCCTTTGCTTTTACTTTACCGAATAAAGAAAACAGGAATTTTGGGTAAAAACCAGACGCAACATAAACAATAGCTGGGTTTGTGTAAGAACATGACAAAGAAAATTAAAATTACAGAATTGATGTTGGAACCTTTAATTTTATATATTTTCTTTACTACGAATTAGGCGTATCTCTGGTAACTATCTATTAAAGATCCCCTTCTTATGTTGCTCAAGAGTAAAAGCAAAATGTAAAAAGATTCACTTGTATATTTAAAAGTAAGGAGGATTTGATGATGCATTGAGTGCCATCATTATTATCATATATTCTTAGCATAGAAGAAGCCAATTACCCAATCCAATAGTACTTCTTATCCAAGAGGAAGAAGACCCTGTACGTACACAAGAGCAGATGAGAGTACCACAAAATGAAGAAGACACTTTGATTCAACATCTTGCATCACACATACAACGTTCTTAACAATGTTTTAACAGCACGTATTCTTAGGTGAACTAAAGTTAATAGTTTGAATTATCAAACTGTATTTCTGCCTAACTTTTTCAAATTTTTTATTTCCCATCACTATACTTTTATATCTTGTGTGGTACATCCACCTGTTGAATCCGTAATGTGTAACACTACCCACACGTATAGGCTTATGCTACTTTTACTCATTCCTCTCCCCTCTTAGATAATTCCTATGAAATTAACTAAGTATTTTTTAGAACATTTTATTAACTTTACCCTTGCCTTATAACGATTGTTTTTTATATCTCGCATTTTAAAAGATATTTTTAGAACAAAAAATTAAGATGAGAACAAATTTCATGGAGGATCCACAATACGTAGTGGATTGTATGCATGAAAAATGGTTGATTGCATTGAATTTCATTCCCAATGATGATAATGGAGGTAGAAGAGAATTACTTGGTTTTAGCTTTAGGAATTGAGGAAAGAAGTTTGTCGAGTTTTGTTACGAGGTTTCAAAGTTGAGTGACTGCGATTCCTTGAGCATAGTAGAATAGTTGATGCATAATAATAGTAGAAATTCTACTGTAGAATGATGGGGCAGATGAGAGAGGAGCTAAATAATAAGAAGGGTTATTCGTATGTTACCTGGCAAAGGTGTAATTACTACACACATTGGTCCATCTTCTTCTTCTCTGCTGGTCCACATTCCTCAGCACTCCTTTAACAATTCTCTGTGCTTCTGCCCCCTTACTTCATCCTCAACTATTACACAGATAGATACAACAATGGAGGAATATTACAACTTTTCTTATAAATCCATAATAAATGTTTGATAGGTGCTCTTTTAATCGCTCCACAGCATACAACAGCACAACAGAATCACCACAAAAACAAAATACTACTCAAAAAGTCAAGAATCTTTCTACCCGTCATAATAATAATTATTTAAGTAGCCTACACATCTGCTCTCTGTTCTGATCTCATTCTCCAGAAATCTGATTCAATTTTCATTTCGTTTATTATGAAAGCCTCGGGTAAAGTTACGAAAGTTAAAATTTAATCTGACATTTATTTGTGCACATCTTTAGTTAATTAAATTGTCAGTTTTCTCTATCAAATTATTATTGGCATTAACATTACAACAACTCGATATATTTAAATCGTTTTGCAGTTGCATCTGTTATATAGAAATTACGATGAATTTTGAAAAATTGATAATTTTGTGCCTCAGATAAATTTTGATTTATATTATAAGAATTTACATGACATTAATAGATGAAGAACATTGTAGTTCCGCAGAAGGCAACTAATGTGTCCTCATGTAGAAAATAAATCAATTAATTTAGTTGTTTACTCTCCATGTCGTGTAACAGGAGTCTAGAAGATCATTAAGGAAGCTCATAAATTAGCAAAATTATGAACATCCGCAGCAATAGAACAAAATACTAACGAAACCAAAATTCTCTTTGGAATGGAAGAAATAAAAATGCTCAGAAAACAAAATGATGATACGTTTGTTGTAAAAGAGCCCCTCTTATTTCTTATTTCCATTCCCAATTTTAATGACATGTGGGGAAATGGAAAAATCTGATACTTAATCAGTGCAATGCAATGTGGGGATAATTTAGATAATTTGAAATTTTAAACAACAAAACATTTCAGAAGGGGGGAATTATGTGTGTTCTTAACGTATTAAGAAGATAGTTGTTTCATAGGAGAAGGATGATGAAGGTTCAAGTTCAACTTTAAGATCATGCAAATTGACCAAAAGAACACACATTCCGTGACTCATTTAATTCATTATTTTTTTTGATTTTTCAGAAGAAAAACAATAAAATGACCATTGACAATTGTGGACCATTCATGGATTCGTTTGATTTGATTTAACACATTGCATAAAAAATAATACACTATGAATCTCACTGTGGGCAACCATTTTCACCCTTAAAGTTCAAAGCACAAACAACAGCAGCAGCAACAGCAAAGACTAAAACAATAATTGTGTTTTAAATGAAACAATAATAAAATAAACCGTTACAACGAATGTAACCAAGGGGTGAAACAACACGAAAATGACAAAAATTTGACCTCCCTTGCGA